>CBVK0102947462.1:0-19129 GCA_900067695.1 Picea abies
ACATATATGCTTGGCTTGTTCTTGTGTCTCGGGCAGGTACAACATTCTTCGTAGTTAATCTTATCTCTTGGCATCCATTGGCTACCACCTAGATTCTTTCCCAAGCCTTTCTGCATCTTCTATCTTGACCTTTAGGGGGACCTTCCTTCATCTCTTCACTTTTCATCTCATTCTCCCAGGGTCACCGAGATTCCCCCCTTGAGGTGATTCTCTCACCTCTAAAGTGATGGGAATACTTTCCTAAGGTGACAGTGGGTAGGTGTTCTCTAAGTTGTTGCCATTTGGTGGTTGGGTCGGGCTTTGCCCAACCTACAACTTGTGTGATAACACTTCTCATCAATTTGAAGTGTCATTAGTATGTTTACGTCAACAAATATCCTGACTATTTGACTTCTATGAAATGTTTATTTCAGGGCTAGTAATCCCTCAAATGGTTTAGACAATTGAAGAAAAAAACGGGGAAATCGTGATTTTTTTGAAAAACTCGAAAAAATCGAGGGGTGCTCGCAGGCCGTGGGTAAAAAGCTCGATTTGGGTTTTTGGGTGTTATTTTGCTTGGAGGTTTTGAGGAGTAGCAGGGGGAGAGCTTTGTGGAGTCCATCAAGTTTATTGGAGGTGTGCAAAGGCAATGAAACAAATTCATCCACAAATTTCATATATTTTGTTGGTGGAGCAAGGTTTAACCTGTTGGAGCTTGGATCTTTCAAATTTTCATCCACAAACTCCAAGAACAGGTATGTATGCCCTTCCCAAATTTCCAATTTGTATGCTAATACACTTGCATGTTTTCTTGCTTAGATTTAGTTTTTTTTTTGTTTGATCATCTTGATTCTTGCCAATAATTTCATGCACATAGAACAAAGAAAATGTAATAGTATTTTTGGGAAAAATTCAATGGGGGTATTTAGCTTGCCTTTTTAGTTTTTTAGCCACCTTTTTAATGCCATTTTTCATGGCTAACATTCTTCTTTACATGGCTGATTTTTTAAATTAACATGCTGCAATTTTTTTTTGTGTTTTTTTGCCCTAGGTCCATTCACACTGCCTAGAGCACTAAGCAAACATGCCTAGGGCTTTGGATCCACTGTGGGAGTATGGTGAACCAGAAAATGGAACAAATCGAAATGAGGTAGTTTTGATGCACATTTTTGGAAGCCTTGTTTATTAGATGTGGTTTTCACTTTCCATGATATTTTGACTTGAGATATTTGGAGGGCATACCCATCTGTTTTGCGGGACCTTGTTTGGTGGACAGTTTTGGAGAAACAAGCCTAGCTTGGAATTCCGGCTTGAAGACCACAGGTTGTATGCCAAGGGCCCAACATGTCGAATCATGATGAATTTCCTTTGGAGGCCTAGAAGACACCTTGGAGGACATAGCCTAGCCCTCACATGCCAAACGAATTTCCTAGGACGGGAAAAACGTCACCCTTTGGGGCTTCACGTCACCTAGAGCTAGGGTTGGTGGTGATGTAGTTGTTGTTCATTGACACTTGGAATTATTTGACCAGAGGAGGCATGGATTGACCTTGGCGCATTAATAGGAGGCTCTAGAAGCCCCAATGACCTCCACTTTCTCCTCCAACGACTTGGAAAGTGTCAAAATGTCTCCCTAAAGGGGTGACGTCATCTTTTTTTAGGGTTTCTAATGTGAAAAAGTGTAAATTAAATATTATTATTTGTGTAAAGGGGTAAGATAAGGGTTATTGACCCCTTATCTTATGTTTTACCCTAATTAAGTGGACAAACTATGTTTTAAACATTTTGTTAAATAGAGAACATGTGAATCTCATTTCATAACATAAATCTCCCATTATGAGAAGTATTAGAATGAAATTTGTGCCCTCCTTGGGAAAGCTTCTCTCTCTTGTGCTTTTGTCTTGGTTTCTTTATGTTATCGGTGGAAGAAGTAGTGCGCTACCCTTCTTGGAGTTTTTCTTTGGCATGTATGGTGGATTTATCTTGGTAAGAGGAGGTTTATCTTTTCATTTCTTGAACTATGTAAGGATTTATCTTGTTGATGCTTCATTGCTTAGTTACAAATTTGATTTGATAGATTTATTGGGGAGTATAAGGATTTTTTTGTGGCAGGCACTACAACCCTCCATTTTTCTTTTGATTATGTTACTTCCCTAAAAATGGACCCCCCTTATTTTTGAGCCTCAAAGAAAGCCTCATAAGTCTCCTTCTTCATCTCAAGATTCATTTGGTGATTCATGTTTCACTTGGAAAGCGAATAGTACTTAGTGTTGCAATCCAAATTTTAAATCGAAAAAGTTACTTTCAACTCCTCCGAACAGTTCGGAGGAGTTCTTTCAAAATCCTTTGAACAAGTCTGGAGGAGTTCTTATCTTTCGTTCTGATACACAACAATATCGCGAGAGTTGGGAGTGTTGGAACACGTATAATTCTGATCTTTTGAACTTTAGATTTTTCTTCTTAGAAATAAAAGTTTTACCCAAAAAGCAAAAAAACTTAGAGAATTATTCTGGGAATTCGTCCTTTGGAGGATTTCTATCATGCTACATCCAAAACTCTCGAACTTCAAACCCCCGAAGTACTTAAGGCTAACTCAATGTTTAAAACATGATTAACTGAAACATAAAAGTGATTAATAAGATATTAACTTCTCTGTGAATGCAACCTTTGGGATATTTCTGCCCTCTTACATTCAAAACCTCTGAACCCTGAACCATCGAATTTTTAATGACGTTTATGATTGGCTAAAGTTAACAATTTGAATCATTATTGTGATTTTCCTGGTGATAAATTCCATCAGACTTTTTAATCTTTCTGTAAATAGATCTATATGAAGAACGATATATTTTATAAAGATCTTTGAATTTCAAAATCATTTTACCATTTACAATTAACAGTTTTTCATTCAGTGAAGAGATTACAGTATTCTCTTGTTACAGGTAGGCTAATCTTATTTCCTTAAGGATTATGGCACCATGAAAAATTGCAAGGAATCTTGATAGTCCAAATTTCAGAATCTAGCAGAATGCTAAACCAGTTTGGAAGCCTGATAAACTAAGAAAGGGACCAAATATGGCAGGGAGGGACTAAATAGACATAAATGGGAGAAAGAATGTGTTGTCCCTTGGGTATGGAAGTAAGTGAAGAGTAAAGAAGAAAAGATGGGATGTGAACTGTGCGGAAGACACAGTGACTGATACTGGGTCAAAGTGAGCAGAAGAGCAGAAAAGACAGAGCGAAGTAAGAGAAAGCAATTCGTGGGACGAGGAGATTGAGGATGACAGATCAACAAGGAAGACGGATTGTGGAAAACTCATCAAGCAGAAAAAGCCACCGTTGGATGCTTTGGAGCACTGCGCGAGAAGGAAGGAAAACTGCGCGAGAAGGAAGGAAAGACAGGCTGGCGAAGCCCTGAAAACATGGGTCAAGTTGACCTAGGGTTTTGGTATCTAGGGTTTTGACATTTACGTTTTGGCCTAAGGATATCGGTGAGCTATTATAATGTATAAATAAAGGTCAAGAGGACCTGGGATGGGTTGTTGTCATTGTTGTTGTTGTTATTGTCCGTTCCAAGTTCGTTATTGTTGTGAGTGACTCTTGGAGTGAGAGAGAGAAGCATCGAGGAGTGAGGGAAGTCTGTGTTGTAAGATCTTTAGCTGGGTGTGAAGATCAACCCTGCAACTGGGTGCGCAGGGAGAGAAGATAGAGAGAAAGAGAGAAGATCTACTAGCTAAGAACACAAATAAGAACTGTATGCTTTCATCTTAATATATTATAAAGCACAGTTCTATGGACGTAGCCCTAGGGAGAGGGTGAACCACATACATAGCATCGAGGAGTGAGGGAAGTCTGTGTTGTAAGATCTTTAGCTGGGTGTGAAGATCAACCCTGCAACTGGGTGCGCAGGGAGAGAAGATAGAGAGAAAGAGAGAAGATCTACTAGCTAAGAACACAAATAAGAACTGTATGCTTTCATCTTAATATATTATAAAGCACAGTTCTATGGACGTAGCCCTAGGGAGAGGGTGAACCACATACATCTTTGTGTTGTGTGTGATTGATGTAGTGTTCTCTTGTTTATGGATATATTTTTATTGCATTATTGTGTTAGATCTAATAGATAGTTGTGCGAAGTAGGTCTAAGTTAGTAATTAATATCTAGATGTTGTGTTTTTCTTGTATCGGATCCACTTTGTATTCCCTTGGTTGTAAACATTTGTGTCCTGCAACCCCCCATAGCTACTTCGAGTGAGACTGCATCTACCTCGCAGGTGTTTCTGAAAGGGCCAGTAGTTAGGGCTTGTTGGTGTGCTCTTGGAGCTGAACCATGGGTCTGCCCCTGTTCCAACAAATGGTTTCGTTGTCGGGATATGAATCTTCTTGAGGGAATGTCAAGGTGGTTTCCATCGAAGACAGAGATTCAGAAGTGGATAGAAGATCATGAAAAGGACTTCATTGAAGCCCAGAACAAGAACCCTAATCTTAGTATAGAGGATTGGTTGGGAAGATATATATTTATTGATATACACGAGATTATCTTTGGAGGAATCTATCGAGAGCTATATGAGTGGCTAGCTAGGTTAGCAGATACCCAGTTTGAGATCAGATCTAGAACCCCTGTGGTTTGGACGTCGGCATTGATCAAGAAGATCAAGAGAGTTGATAACGTTGTGTCAAGAGTAGTAGATCACTGGTTTGATAGCACCATTGGAGGTCACGTCACCGAGTTTGTTGTTGACAGAGTAGAGTCATATAGTCAAGCAGAGAAGTACTTCTTTAAGGGACCCAGAGGAAAATTTTTACACCTTTTAAAGTTGAAGATCAAGATGCTATTGCATGAGAAGAACATATTAAAGGTACAATAGTTGGTCAGATTGGAAAAGGCTAATGTTCAAGAACTCAGACAGTGATAGTGACATAGAGGCTAGACATACGCGCAATGGGAGAGTGTTCAGAGAAGTTCCTCTTGCGAACCTGTTTAAGCATAAATACGGGGACAAGGGTTTCTATAGTGGAGAAGAGGCAGATCTGACAAACGAAGAGCATTCAGAATCCTCTAGGGAAGAGGAAGGGAAAGTTGAAGAACCTCGTCGGGAAGATCCGGAAACTTCAGGAACCGCATCGACTGTTGAAGTAAGTATTATTATTCCTCATGTTGTTTCAACAACATTAAGAAATCAGAGTAATCAGAGTCACTAGAGCACTCAGAGCATTGTCAGTAGCAGTCCACCACATATTCAGTCAGGAAACCTAGGAATATCTATGGCAAATGAGATGAGGTTACCCAACTTCAGAGGAGATGGATCTAAAGGTCGTGTTCAACACCAGTTTCTATGTGAAGCTGTGTGGAGTATTAAAAATATCATTGATGAAGTTGTTAAACGAGTTCAGTTTAGTACTACCCTAAGAGATCGCGCACTGAGTTGGTTCATGAAATTTGTCCAAGGAGTTGTACCTAAACTGTTGAATGTCATTAAGACTACGTTGATTTTTGAATTCAAGAAACCTAAGTCAGAGTCGCAGTGCATTAAGAACTAAAAGAAATCAAGCAGAGAATAGCTTAACCTGTGTGGGAGTTCGATCAGAGATTTAAGACCTTGACATGCCATTTGAGTTTTCAGATCCCAGATGAGAAAAACAAGAATTCGTTCATTGTTGCCCTCTTACCACACATCAGAGTTCCTCTGATGCAACAGAATATTGCTTCGCAAGAGGAAGCATTGGAGATCGCCATGAAGTTAGAATCAACCCCTATGGGAGAATCTAGCTAAGGTATGAGTCAGCTAACTAGTTTATCTTTCCAGGTCGAAGATATGAAGAAAGACAAGGGAAAAGATAAAAGAGAATATATATGGTGCATTAGATGGAAATCAGAAGGCCATGACAAGGAGCATTGTCCCCTATTTCATGATTATTTGGCATCTGGAGCCCTGAGTCCTTTAAAACAAGTTACCTTACCATGGTGCAAGGTATGTAGAAATAGACATCACCCTGGTGAATGCTACTACATGCAAAAATATGTTCAGACACCGACAAATCTGTATTGCACGTTCTATAAATCGGTGGGGCATTATGATAGGGATTGTAGGGCCTATGACCTCATGCATGAAAGGTCAAGGGATATATACAAAATTCAAGGCAAAGTACATCAAGAAGGAAACACTATGCAGTATAATTCTCTAGGAAGAGGAAACTTCAACCCTCGCGGTGGATTTAGAGGAGGAGGTATGGGTCGAGGTAGGGGCCAAATCATTTTTTATAACTGCGCGCAGCCATGACACTTAGCAAGGGACTGCTATAACCCTTGTACCACTTGCAGCTACTGCAATTCATTCGAACATGTTATCGAAGATTGTTCTGTGTTGCTAGCCAAACTTCAGGAGAGACGAGGACCTCAACAGAACCTGCAAGTGCAACTGATATACGTTGAACCTCACGAGGAGGACCCTAGAGTTGATGTTATCACTAGAGGAGGCGTCGTTACATGAGAAGACAGAGTGACCCAAGGAAATACTACAGAAGAATCAGGAGTCAGGAAAGTTGCAGAGAAGACACGAGTTTTCGATGCAAAGAAAGAAAAACAGATATTTGAGGATGCAAGAAAACAATTCGGGAGAGACCAAGGTTCTTCATCGAATACATGACCAGAAGTAAGATAATGTGGAATGCCTCTGGCATTCGATCAGTCTGCTCTGCCAGGAGAAGGAAAAGAGGTAAGCAAGCTCATGGAATTATTATATACTTGTATTAAGTTGATTAAGGATGAAAGCATTGTACAAGAGCTACAAAATTTAATCAGACGGTACGAGTTAGGAAAGATAGATCCCTTGGTGAATAGAGCAGTACACCAAGTCTCTAAAAAGAGAAGGAAAAATAAGGAACTACACCTGAATGCTCAAATTGGAGAGTATGACATCGACTATGTGGTCCTCGACTTAGGGTCAGAGGTAAATGTCATGACGAAGCAGACCTGGGCACTGATAGGAAAACATAAGTTGATCTATTCCCCTATCAGTCTTAGGATGTCTAATCAGAAATTTGTAAGCCCCTTTGAAAGATTGGAACATGTCCATGTGGAAATCGATGGAGTAAGGACGTTTACAGACTTCAAGGTGACTGAGATAGTTGATGATAGTTGTCCTTACCCTGTGATGTTAGGAATTGATTAGGCTTTCAATAATTCCACTGTGGTTGATTTAAATAAAATAAGAATGACGTTTGAAGGAGATGGCCCTAGGTTCATTACACCTTTGGATCCCAATGAAGGTCAGAGATACACAGAACCCATCAGAGAAGAAGACCATGCATATGAACTAGAAAACATATACAAATTAACAACCAAACAACATGATTACATTAATCCTACGGTGGATGGGAACCTAAGCTTGCGAAGTGACATCGCATGTTCATCAGATTCCGAAGAAGCACTGGAGAACTAGTAGAACAAAATGTATGAAGCTAGTAGAACAAAATGTATGAAGTATCTACAAGGAGATGTGCTAGATTAACCCTAGAAGTTCGTTGGATCGGCACAACAATAAGTAACTTGCCCACCTTCGATGGTCTCAATCATTTAGAAGCATTCTTGATGGACTTTGAAGAAATCGTACCCACACAACAAAGATTGTTGGCAATGGATGAGGCCTTGAAAGAAACCCCAACAATATGGTGGGGGACACACAAAAACAACATTACAGACTGGGTACAATGTCGCACTTTGATGACAACGTGGTTTTTAGAGAAAGTAGAAGGCTGCGAAGCTAGGTACATAGGTCGAAGTTGTCGGAAGGACCATGTGCGAAGTTGTGAGAAATATTCCTGGAGCAACATTCCTCAAGAGCAGTGGGTGCACAAATTCATAAACACACTGAACACAACCCCTATCAACTGGTATCTTCAAGCAGAACTGTGCCTCATCACTACAGATTGGGAAGGTATGACCTAGAACTTTGTAACTAACTTTTTGTTTGAAAGCCAATATCCTACAGTGGATCAAGCGTTACAGATTGTAAGACAGAAAGTATTTGAGGAGGCACCTAGCCTCCCTTTGGAACAAGAAGAGGATGAATGAATTGCGCCTCTCGAGAAATTGCAAGGCTGTTACAATATCAATGTTGACAAAGACAATGATCCTAGGAAGGTGAACATCACCGAAACAGAAGGCCAAAGAGACATAGAAGGACCAGGAATTGAGCTACCTTTCATTGGACAACCAATTAAAATAAAAAAAATTCAATATTGGAATAGAGCAAACACCGAAGCTTGCAAATGTTGGAGATTATTGGGATGTTGCCACTATTGACAAGATCACATAGTTACTGCATGAATATCATGACTTGNCCAAGTTCACTGATATGAAGGGAATTAAAGGGCCCATGGGAGAGATGAGGATCCCTTTGAAACCAAATGCAAGGCCATTTAAACAAAGACCCTACATATTGAACCCTAGATATAAGGAGAAAGTGAAGATTGAACTCGACAGAATGTTGGAGGCAAGAATCATAGAACCTGTTGAAGAGTCAGAATGGATTAGCCCTATGGTGGTGCAGGATAAAAAGACCGGAGAGATCAGAATTTGTGTAGATCTCGGGAAGTTGAATGATGCATGTTTGCATGACCCATTCCCTATACCATTTACTGATGAAGTGTTATATAATGTAGGAGGATATGAGGTATATTATTTTACAGATGGATTTTCAGGATACCATCAAATCCGGATTTCCTAGGAAGATCGTCATAAGATCACATTTGCAACATAATGGGGATCCTACCAGTATATAGTGATGTCGTTCGGATTGAAGAATGCCCCAACCATCTTTTCCAGGGCAGTGGTCGAAGAGTTCAAGGAGTTCTTACATAAATTTCTGGAAGCATATTTTGATGATTGGATTTTTTTTAGCTTATTACAAAATCATATTAAATGTTTAAGACTAATGTTGGATAAGTGCAGGCAGTGTCAGATTGCCTTGAACCTGAAGAAGTGCATCTTATTTTCACCCTTTGGAGTGATGTTAGATCATATTGTGTGTAAGCAAGGACTTCTGGTAGACCCATCTAAGATTGATATTATCGTTGATCTTCCCCCTCCTACTTCAATCAAACAGTTGCACACTGCGCTGGGACACATTGGATACTACAGGAAGTTCATTAAAGGCTATGCACAGATCTTGACACCCATGGAGAAGCTTTTGAAAAAGACTATCAGTTATTGGATAGAAGCATGCTAGCAGATCTTCGACACACTGAAACAGAAAATGGTTACTATGCCTATTCTGGTTTTCCCATATTGGAGCAAGTAATTTCACGTGCATGTCGATGCATCTTCTATTTCACTAGAAGTTGTGTTAGCACAACCGGGAGTTGGAGACATTGACCACCCGTTAGCCTTTTCTAGCAAGAAGCTATCAACAACTGATATTAATTACACCACCACAGAGAGAGAAGGGTTAGCCATGGTGTATGCACTGCATAAGTTTCACCACTACTTGTTGGGAGGACAATTTAAAATGTTTATTGATCACTCTGTGCTGAAATAACTAGTCAACAAGCCAGTGTTGGGGGGGAGAATATGCAGATGGATTCTGCTATTTCAGGAATATGATTTTGAGATTGTGGTTAAGCTAGGAAGAATGAACAAAGGCCCTGACCACTTGTCGAGGTTGGAACATGGAGAAGAGCCTACTAGTTTGGAGGATACATTGTAGGATGCACAGTTGTTGGCCGTTAGAAAGATTGATGATCAATTCACAGAGATAGTCCAGTTCTTGTCAACAGGAATGGCACCCAGTGAATATACATTCACCCAAAAGAAACATCTGGTAGTGTGTGCTGCAGAATTTTCACTTATAGTGGGATAACTATACAAGATGGGACCTGATGAGATATTGAGGAGGTGTGTTATGGAGGCAGAGTGACCATTGATCCTCGCAGAAGCTCATGAAGGCATCACAGGAGGACACTACGCAAGAAAAGAAACAACACATAAGGTTCTTAGAGCTAGCCTATGGTGGCCTACCTTACACAGAGATGATAAGGACTATTCCAGAGCTTGTGATGTATGCCAAAGACTTGGGAAATTGTCCATAAGAGATGAAATGCCTTTAACACTGCAGTTGACCCTACAAGCATTTGAGAAATGGGCCATTGACTTCGTGGGACCTATAAACACACCAGGCAAGTGCACAGGAGCTAGATACATAATCATTGCGACAGAGTACTTGACCAGATGGGTTGAAGCAAGAGAATTTAGAGATTGTAGTGCAACTACAACTGTGCGATTCATATTTGATGACATCATAACCATGTTTGGATACCCGAAGATCCTTATGAGTGATCAAGGCACACATTTTATTAATAAGACCATTGAAGCCTTGACCGAGGAATTTGCAGTCCATCATCAGAAGATCACACCCTACCACCCATAGGCGAATGGGACAATTGAAGTATTCAATAAGATCTTGGAGACAGCGCTGACGAAGATTTGCAGTGTGAATAGGGATGACTGGGATTTAAGAGTACCAACAGTACTATGGGCCTATAGAATCACTTGCAAGAAGATAACAATGCAAACCCCCTTTAAGTTGGTTTATGGTCTCGAAGCAGTTGTCCCGATGGAATATTTGGTCCCAAGCTTAAGAATCGCAGCCTTTACAGATATGGATGACACTAGCGCTGGTCAAGAGAGGCTCGTGTAGTTAGGTGAACTAGAAGAAGATAGATTTATTGCAGGATTCCATCAACAGGTACATAAGGAAAGAGAAAAGGCCTACCATGACAGACACGTCAAGAAGAAGGCATTTAAGCAAGGCAATTTGGTACTGATATACGACAGCAAATTCATGAAGCATCTAGAAAAGTTCAGAACACATTGGATGGGGCCATATGAGGTTGTCTATGTCATGGAAGGAGGAGATGCATAGTTGAAGACCTTGAATGGAGAATGGAAGGAAGGTTTGGTAAATGGGAGTCGATTGAAACTGTACTGTGACAACCAACTGCCTTGCAGCTCTCACTAAAAGCAGAACGAAAAGGATCTAGGTACCAGGTGCAGTTAAAACTGGGTACCAGACACAGGAAATATAGTCTACACACAGTGGGGAAGGAAAGCGCAGAAAGCACAGGCTTCTCTACGCAGCCTGAAGATGAAGCAAATCAAAAGGGTCATATTTGAAGTGCCTTGGGACAAGTCACAAGTGAGTGTTGGGGACCTATTGGCCCTTGCGTACGGAAGTAAGTGAAGAGTAAAGCAGAAAAGACAGAATGTGAACTATGCGGAATACACAGTGACTGATACTGGGTCGAAGTGAGAAGAAGAGAAAAAAAGACTAAGCGAAGTAAGAGAAAGTAAGTCACGGGACAAGGAGATAGAGGATGACAGATCAGCAAGAAAGATGAATCGTGGACAACTCAGCAAGTATAAAAAGCCACCGTTGGATGCTTTGGAGCACCACGCGAGAAGGAAGGAAAGACATGCTGGTGAAGCCCTGAAAAGGCGGGTCAAGTTGACCTAGGGTTTTAGACACCTAGGGTTTTGGTATCTAGGTTTTGACACTTAGGTTTTGGCCTAAGGCTGTCAGTGAGCTATTGTAACATATAAATAAACGTCAAGAGGACCTCGGATGGGTTGTTGTCATTGTTGTTGTTTTTATTGTTCGTTCCAATTTCGTTATTATTGTGAGTGACTCTTGGAGTGAGAGAGAGAAGCATCGAGGAGTGAGGGAAGTCTGTGTTGTAAGATCTTTAGTTGGGTGCAAAGATCAACCCTCCAACTGGGTGTGCAAGGAGGGAAGACAAAGAGAAAGAGAGAAGATCTGCTAGCTAAGAACGCATATAAGAACTGTATGCTTTCATCTTAATATATTATAAATCATAGTTATGTGGACATAGCCCTAGGGAGAGGGTGAACCACGTACATATTTGTGTTGTGTGTGATTGATGTTGTGTTCTCTTATTTATGGATATATTGTTATTGTACTGTTGTGTTAGATCTGATAGATAGTTGTGCGAAGTAGGTCTAAGCTGGCAATTCATATCTAGATGTTGTGTTGTTCTTGTATCGGATCCACTTTGTATTCCCTTGGTTGTAGACATCTGTGTCTTGCAACCCCCCATAGCTACTTAGGGTGAGACTACATCTACCTCACAGGTGTTGCCGAAAGGGCCAGTAGTTAGGGCTTGTTGGTGCACTCTTGGAGTTGAACCCTGGGTCTGCCCCTGTGCCAACAGAATGTATACAACAAAAACCCCCGAAGTGATAAGTCCCTGAAGTGAGAGATCTGGTGCCGTGTGTCCTTTTGATTCAGACGACTGAGATTTACTTCGAAACTCCAGGCTTCGGTCGTCTCGATATTCTTAACATCGCAAACCATCCGGAGTGTTAAGTCCTTGAAGTGAGAGATCTAGCGCCACGTCTCCTTTTGATTTTGATGGTTGATATTTACTTTGGAACTATGGGCTTTGGGCATCCCGAGATGCTCAACAACACAAACCCCCAAAGTGAGAGATCTGGCGCCTCGTGTCCTTTTGATTTGGACAACTAGGATTTACTTCGAAACTCCGGGCTTCGGGCGATCCAGGGTGCACAACATCACAAACCCCCGAAGTGAGAGATCTGGCACCGTGTGTCCTTTTGATTTGGACGGCTGGGATTTACTTCGAAACTCTGCACTTCAGGAGTTTCGAGATGCACAATGGTACAAGTCCCCGAAGTGAGAGATCTGGCACCGCATGTCCTTTTTATTTGGATGGTTGAGATTTACTTCGGGACTTCAGGCTTCGGGTGTTCCGAGATGCACAATAGTACAAATCCCCAAAGTGCTAAGTCCCTGAACAGAGAGATATGACATCGCGTTTCCTTTTGATTTAGATGACTGAGATTTACTTCAAGACTCCCGGCTTTGGGCATTCCGAAATGCATAACACCATAAACATTCCAAAGTGTCAAATTTGCCAACACGTGTCCACTTCGATCAATGGTCCAGATGAACTCCAGGCTTTGGGACTTCAGGAGTTCTTTACTCAGTACTGCTTGCTTCCTCTCGGAATACGAGATCACTGAATAAAGGGATCGTCTGACACGTGTCCCATGCTTGGATCGACAGACAAGAATTGCACGAAGTTCGCTCTGTCTTCTATAAATGTGACTGAGAGTTGTGACCTCAGCTTAACCTTTGGGCGCTTATCTCACTTTACAAGATCGACAGTCTTGTTTTAATGGCCCGTGGAGATCAATGGCCGAGAATGATTGTGGGGGGCGAAATTGTGTGGGTTTTAATTTCGAAAGGCAGTCCTGCAATTTAAACCGTGTTTTTCTCCCGAGAGTACGTGGCATCACCAGGTGCATTGCAGGGCGAAAGGCGGGTTACCTCAAAACCACTTCCTCGCACCTTCACAAAATACATCATTAGAATTCTCACTCAACAATTGTCCTCCACCCAATCCACCTTTCACCCTCCAACCTGTCACACTCTCCACGCTCCCAATACCGTCCACCTCACCACCTACATTCTTGCATCCGCTCATCCCACCTCCTTATTGGATACTTGTCCCCACATTATCCTGTTCATGAATGGTTACTCTTCACCATAACTGTTAGCCATCCTATAACACGCCAACGCCGAGCTACCTATCCAATTACCACCCCCATATCTTCAACTGCAATTCTTTATCACAATAAACACATTCGAAGGGACAGATGGAAACAAAATCATATGGAAAAGACAGTAAGCCAATGACTGTGGTGACCTTAGTGGACATGTGTACCCAGTTCAAAGAATGCATCTGCGAGCAAATGAAGAGACAGATGAAGTGCCAACACATCAAATCATAACTCAACAATATCTGCATGTTGTTATTTCATTCGAATGGTATTCTATTGTAGGAAGTCCAACAGTTTTCAGTTAAGACAAATTTTGCATAAATAGATAGATTTTAGATCTATTCCAGGCTGCTTCTTTCCGAATGTAAAAGATAAACTCTTTTTTAGTATTAATACAAGTGCAGACAGAGATTCTAAGTTTTGTTCAATTTGAGTTATGTGTTCCCTCTGTGTTTCCATTTCTCTAAATTTCTTTCTGCAATTATTGAAGAGTGATTGATTGTAATTTAGTACTACATCTACTGTGATCATATTATACCAGGAGTTCATTCAGTAAACAACTTTTCCTATGTTATTACTATGATTAAAACAAGACCTATGATCTATTTGAAATACTGCATTTTTATATCCTGTTCAAGGGTGCATCTTCTACTTTTATTCTACTAGGAACAAGGTGAGACTTATCTGTAATTGATACCTGACTTTGTTTAACAGTTTTGTAAATATTTCTACATCATTTGACATTATAATTGCGACTCGGATGACGAGATACAGCCTTTGTACTATCTTATTATTAATTCCATTTAAAATATTATTTCTCAAAAAAATGAAGGTAGAAAAAAGAACTCATAAAAACATTTCATTTAAAACCTTTGATGCCTGAAATTATTATTTGAGCCTTAGAATCAATCTCAGGAACAACAGGGAGAAACTCTTTTGATCATATCAGAGGGTTTCCTAACACCCCTCTAAGCTAGTTGAAGTTTTTTCTGGATCGCCCTCCTTTGTTCGCGCAAAATCCCTAACTCTGAACAGGATACTTTCAAAGTAACTCTCCGAGCACATCAGAGAAGTTACTACTAACTTCTTCAATGTTCTCTACAGAGTTAAAACTTTTTCCTCGCACATTTTCGGAACAAATGGAAACAACTCCTTAGATCATATTGTAGGAGTTACTTTCAACTCCTCCGATATGATCGGAGGAGTTCCTTGTAACTACTCTAATCTCCTCGACAACGCAAAAATCCTTTCCGAATACATATTGAAGAAGTTACTAACAATTCCTCCAATATGATCGGAGGAGTTGTTTTCTTGAGCTCCGATTTTTGCCTTTCCAAGATGATGCCCAAGTGTTTCACCCCAAAATCTCATTGAGTGTTGTCTACTATTAACCTGACATCTACAAGAAGCATCTTTCCATGTCTTGATAATTTTAGTAGTTCTTATAATTGTCCATTTCAACTAACATGATCTAAGTTTATCCTTTCTATAGATTCAGACAAGTCACCATGGAAGAAGACTATGGTGAAAGCAACAGGGGCTGAGCCATATAGTAGCTCCCAACAAACAATACAGACATACGTCATGACTTCTCGAAAAGGATGGAGAAACCTTGAAATGGGGAGAAGTATATTATATGTTCAAGAAATCAAAATTCTCTGTGGATTTAGAGGAACTAGATGAGATCCAGGTGTTTAGGAACATTAGAAAATTGGGAATTTTCAGAGTGGCAACACATCCAACAATTTTCCCTTGTGCACACGCCATTTCTTGGATTTTGAAAAATGCATACATAAATAGTCGATATGTATTTAATGCAAGAAAGTAAGCTATAGCTTCATTCAAGCCCGGTGATTTAGCTAAGTGTTACCATATTGAAGCCGGGAACAAAATAATGGACGGTCAACTCCTTAGTGAGTTGGAGCTCACACCGAAATATTTATTCCTCGCATGGTAAAATGCATATAAGTAGTTCAAGTATCGACCCAAGAATCGATACCCCACAACCAATTTAAGGAGACCCTGTCGATATATGGTAGCCATGTTGTGTAGTGTGTACAGGGAACCAGATGCAACTCATTTCCCCCTATCATACATGCCCCTTATTTATTTTTGTGCAGATGTGGGGGTCTCATTCAACTGGGAAGACATATTGTATGAAAATCTCAAGGCTTCCATTTCTACAGTTACACAAGCACAACCAAGAAGCTTTCCCAGTTTCCATATGTCTTCATATCTTCTAGACATAATGTTTATCGCTCATAAGTACCCAAACATGGGATGGATTTGGTTTCCCGTCGACGTTGCTATCCACATCTATTGTAAGGTTCTTTGGGAGAAAAAATACCGAACATAATATCAAAGAAGTTGCGAACACTTCCTTGCCCCAATGAAGAAGTTGCGAACACTTCCTTGCCCCAATGTATGAATTTATTTTTTTCACCTCCCCACCTTGTATGACAGACAAGGCCATAATAGTCATAAGAAGGACCGGGGACTGCTATTTAATGGAGCATGGTACCTATATAAGAATATACGGTGCCATGAAACCACCCCACTTACTCCCCCGGTTCGTTCTTGACAAACTCGTGCTTTAGGAAATAGCATATCAAACTATCATACATGGGGTCAGAGGAATGTTATACAGATCAAAGAAAGCAATTTGGCATCCACTACCTCTTTACATTGGCAACTATTTCTTTGAAAACACCAAGCAAGCCAAAATGGAAGTAGACGTCTTACTTTCCTACCACTTTGGAGAGGAAATATTTAAGAGACATGACCCTAAGAACATCATCAAAGAGAACTTGAATAGCATGAGACTCTTGTATGAGTACAATACTGAGTTCTGGGAAGAAGAGGAAGTGCATCAAAATTCCATAACTTACGATGAAGTCATATTCAATAGGCGGGGCCAGCCAAAAGGAAGGATCGCAGATGAAGAAGCTGCAAGAGAGGCAGCTAAAAGAGGCATAACTAGATGAAGTTGAGAGATATTCCCCTATCTCTATTTCAACTCATTCAGGTTCTGCAAAAGAGGAACAAGGGGCACCAATAGATAAAAAGAGAAGGGAAAAAGAGAAGGTACTAAAAAGGAGGCATGATGCTAAAAAGAAACAAAAAATAGAAGTTGACAAAGCAAAGTCCAAGGCAGAAAATGAAGAGAAAGATAAATCTAAAGTCGAAGCAAAAGTTGAAGCTGAGGAAAAATATGAATTCTAGGCAAAAGATGTTGTAGAAAAAGAAAAGGAGCTAGCTAAAGCAATAGGAGTGGCAACAAAATTAACAGAAAAAGAAGTAGCAAACAAAGTTGTTGAAGAAGAAAGACAAAAGAAGAATATAAATGATAGAGATGGTGACAGACACCCGATGGAACTATATATCCCTGGAACATCCACCACAGGTACAAGAGCATAAAAAACGAGCAATGGTTTAGGCCTTGAGCCCTGGGAAACTTTTTGGTCAACTGAGATATTGGATCTATGAAGTTTTACATACGATAGTAAAACTGGTAGAATCATGCAAGAAAGAGTGAAAAAGGTTCCAGCAACAGAAGGATCCCCTTTGCCAGTGGTTACTCAATTCCCTGTCATAGCAGATGTCAAGGAAGACCTTGTGGAAACAAATAGGGAAAGATTTGTATTTATGGATGAAACCATAGAAAATATGCAGAGGCTATGCCAACAGAACGAAGAAAAAGAGGTGAGGATCAGAGAGCTAGAAGAGAAGCTCTAGTAAGTAAAGATTGATGAAAGGAGTCTTCTCAACTTTAAGGCTAGTGCGGAAAAAGTGAGGAATAATTTGGAAGGTGTAAGCATTGACATGTATGCCAATCTACATCTCTTCCAAAATGTGGTTGCAACAATTATTGACCAAAACAACCAGACACAAATGCAGTTGACACAATACAACACTATCAGTGAAGGTATAGCAAACATTTATACGTGGATAGAAGATAATCCTGACGCGCCTCTGGAGCTGTATAGACCCTCAAAATCAGCAAGAAAGACAAACTTGTATGCATTAGATAATTGCCAACAAGTAGGGAAAAGGACAGATAAAGAATTAACCAAGGCATTGGGGATACATTCAAGGACTCACAAAGCTACCCAAGAGCTGATAAGGAATGGTCGTCTCCTAATATTAAATGAACTTGGGAAGAATTTGGTCATAGAAGAATTGGTGAATGTAGTCTAGGACAACACTAGTTGAAGGAGACAGATAGTCGAAGCAACAACCTTTGTCTCTACCAATCTCATTGACCAACATCTACTACAATTAGTGAAGCTTCACACCATGATAAATGCTTACATGACAAGACTGGAAAAAGATATGAGCGCCCTTGATGACAACATCGCCATGATCAAAGCAACACTGGAACAACTATCATACAGGAGAATCGAGTCACTATGTAACTAGTTCGAGGTTTGGATAGCTTATCTTCGAAGCAAAAGTTCATAGGGAAAGGAAAAACGACTATTTTTCTCTCGTCCTTTTCCTAACCATCTCAAATTTTGTTCTTTCTGCAAATTTTCATTAGAATAGAAAATATGAACAGTTTGTAACTGCCTCTCCAAGAAGAAGGAAAAAGGGCACTAGCTTTTTGTATAAAATAGAGTAGAAACTTGTGAAAAATGACTTTTTGGCTTTTCAAGCATTGTATAGATGCAAGAAATTTTTCGAGAACTTATATACTGTTAATTAATATTAAGAAGCCCTCATGGCCATCATATTATAGAAGGAATTATGAGTAGAAAGGGATCGGAGCTTTGAACTACTTCAAGTGAAGATAATTGTTGTTTATATGGACTATAAGAGTGTTTGTTTGTTGTAGACTAATTCCTATACAATCTTTATCATTCTGCAGTTATTGATATTTCTTTGAATATTTCAATGCCTTGAGATTTGTGGGTTATTATGGTATACATTGTTGTGATCTAAACTAATATAATTATATACATATGTATGCATTTGTCTGCAATATTTCCCTTTTGTTACAACTAACTATATAAAAGTTGTGTAAAGTTTTGGTCACATATAACTCATTGGATACTCTAGTGTGCTCCTAGCTATGATATGTTAGCATAGATTAGTAATAGACTAGTTGTTATTATGTAATATCCCTAGGTTGAAACCCAATTGTAAATATAATTATAACTGTAAATTACATATAAGCTGGTGAGTTGATGGAACAAGTGTGTAGGTTTGGTTCTATGCATATTAAGTTAGTGCGTGAGAATATCACACCAAAGGAATGCGCACAGTTTGTAAAATGATACAGTGCACAGTTTAATGTTTTTCCACACGTCTATGTAAGCATGCAGGAATGGCACACAAAAAGGGAAACAACCTGAAGAATACAGTGTGCACCGGTATAAGTGCACGAGGATGGCGCACATTCCAGGATTCAACGCACAACGGCTTAGTGCACGATTTTGGAGGCCATGGAGCCTTTTTGTATATATGTCATGATGTAATGCGCACCTGTGTAAGTGTGTGAGGGTGGCGCACTGAAATAAGAGTGTGCGCAGTGAGATCGGAAGAGCGTCGTGT
>CBVK0102947486.1:0-28821 GCA_900067695.1 Picea abies
GACAAGCAGTTGATGAGTTGACACATACATGAGGTGTATATTTGATGATGTTAGTACATATTGATGAGTCGATGTTTATTAGTAGTTGACACATTATTGGTATATACTTGGTACATGATTGAATGCACTTGTTTATGGTATAGGTTGATTAGAGGTTTGTTTAGCACAGGTTGGTGCATGGTTGATACACTTGTTTATGTTGACAGATTGATATCTGTTAAGGATTGTTGCCTCATCTTAGTTGGTGATGATAATGTAAGTTGTGTTTTGCATATAGAGATGGTTCTCTTGTAGAGTTGTGCTCTATTCAGTTGTTGTTGAAAAACCCTCGGATTGAAGTCCATAATAGAAAGAAAAATTGTACATACATCTTGTGTTCTTTGTGTTCCTTGTGGAGATGATTTGTTGATGATTTGTTGATGATATGTTGCTGATATATGTTGCTGATATGTATTCACATATAACTGATTATAAATGAAAACAATGAGTAATGAGAAAATGTTGAATGTTAACTAAGGAGTTTTTGTGTAAGAGGGAAGTTTTGGGAAAAACATCCCCACACTCATTCACTCCCCCCTCTAAGTGTGGTAGGTTTGTCCAACACATCTTGTTGATCAATTATTTCAGAGCAGAGTGATCCATGAACATTTCAAAATGTTGGCCTGATGAATAATGTATGAACTTTTGTAATTCATACACCATAGCCAAACCATCTCTCTTTGTTGTATTATAATTTTGTTTTGAATATGAGAGTTTCTTACTTGCAAATGCTATTGGGTGATCTATGTCACCTTCTCCTGGATGTGATAATACTACTCAAAGTGCTATTGAAGAGGCATCCACATGAACATGGAACTCTTGTGACCAATATGGGAATACTAGAATTGGTGTTGTCACCATTTTCTCTTTTAATATGGCCAAACTTTTTTGGCACTAATCATTCCATTGAAACCTGATATACTTCTTTAATAGTTTCTCCATGGGCATAGTAATTTGTGTTTAGCTCCTTATGAACTTTCTATAGTATCCCATATGACCTAGTGTATATCTTAGTTGGTGCAATGACTTAGGTGGTGGTAAATTAATAACAATAGTAATCTTTCAAGGGTGAAAAAGTAGACCCTGCTTACAAATCACATGCCCTAGCAGAATTCCAAATGGTGCGATGAACACGCATTTCTTAATGTTCAAAGAAATTTGTCATTGTCTACACATGTATATAATTAATCTTAAAACTTCAACATGATCTTTTAATAGTCTAAATATTTTCCAATCATCCATATAAACCTCCAAAACATTATGTATAAAATATTTAAATGCATCTACCACTGCTCTTGAGAAAACAAAAGGGAAATTCTTCAATACAAAGGGCATCAGTGGGTATTGGTATGACCCCCATTATGTGGAAAATGTAGTCTTATACTGATCCTCTGGTTCTATTCTAATTTGGTGATACCTTGTAAATCCATCAGTAAATGAGTATGATTCTTGTCTTTCTACATTTTTGAATACAACATATGTAAATGGAGTAGGAAAGCAATTATGAAGACATGCATCATTCAACTTCCTCAAGTCTACACAGATCCTTTCCCCCCCATGCTTCTTCTCCTAATATACCACAGGGATAATCCACTAAAAATCTTCAACACATTCTGTTATACCAGCCTCTAACATTTTATCAATATCTACATTAAATTTCTATTTATATACTAGATTTGTCCTGTATGGTCTTTTTCTTATTTGGTCTCACATCTGGTTGCAGAGGGATTTTCATTTCTCCAAGTTATACTATTATTTCCACTGTATGGTTGTCCCAATAATCACTAATACTTGCAATTTTTGGATTCTCTTATGTTCCAATATTGACACTCTTTATCTTCAGTGGTGCAGAAAATCCATTTGACTGTAAATATGGGACTTCTACTTCCCTTGAACCTTCAACTTTAGTTATCTAAATATCACATGGATTTTCTTTTGTGGGATCATCTTCTGGGACATGGTAATAATGTAACAATTGTTTGACTATTTTTCAATTGTGATTTTGATAAGATGTTACAATCTCAACTACAGGTTCTTCAAAAATCTTTTCTTTTATCAACTACAGTGTCGCATCTATCATTGTATTCTCATGTTCAAATGCAAACACGATTACAAAGTTCTATTGCAAATCTTTCCAATTTACAGTTCCTCTGTGTAGTTACAGTTTTGTATACCAATTTCTTAGTATATGTTCTAATGTATGGATGAAGTGAAGTGGCCATTCCTCTAGTGGTATCAGTCTCCATTGGGTTATGCATTTTTCTATATGCTTTCTTGGTTGTCCTCTTCCGTCGTATTTCCGCATATGTTTATTCTCATGCTCTACGCCAAATGTAATGCAAAATAATATTTTTCATTGATAGCAATCATGGATATTTTCTTTGTGAGTATCCCACCAATGTGCGGATGTTGCTTTCAAGGAAATATCTAAAACTAGTAATCTTTGACTTTCCAATACTTCTAACTCAAACTTTGTTAAGAATTCTTCCAAATCATTTTGACCATAAAAACTTGGAGGTTCTCTTACCTTTTATCCAATCCATATTAGTGGGAGCGTCATTCTTTCCCATATTCTGGTAGATATCCCATGTAACTATTGTTTCCAATTCTCCAGTCCTATGTTAGAATCTGAAACACATGAACTAATGCTTCTCGAGCTAATCGTTCCATCTGATGTTGGGATAATGTAATCTTCCTCATGTGCAATAGTTCCATAGAAATTGTTTACTTCTTTTGTGATAAATTTTTATGTCACTAGTTCAACATATGTTTCACATTCTGAAGGACCTAACATTGGTATGTCTCTATACTCTATTGATTCAAAAATCATTTTTCAAGCCTTCTAGTTCATGATGGATTTATTGTCAAATTCCCAATCCAGTCCCAACAATGTTGGATAAGGTCTAGAATTATCCACTATATCAATTACCTCAAAATATTGCATAGTTTTCACACCATCTAAATCCACGGGTTTTCCTTTCAATCAACCAATTGGTATTACCCTATGCTGGTTTTCTAGTTTCAACTAAATATGTGAATAGCCCAATGTAGGTTCTCCCATGCATTCCCATGTTTTCTTAGGAAGAAAAATTACCTCAAGTCCCAAATCTAATATGATATCACCCATGTTAAATTCTTCAATATTTTCATTTGGTTTGAACTCTCTATTTGTTCGTGTCTTCCTATGGACATGATTTACTGTCTTTTGTTCTAGTTTTATCTCTTCTTCAAGATTGCATTTTTCTATCAAACTTTTTAATACTTGTAGAGATGTTTGATCATTCAAGAAAGTCACCAGAAAGTTTCTTAGATTACTTCCTTTTCTGAAAACTGACCTCTGCTAGTATGATCATATGGATGAGGCATATCATATAATGCCCCATCATATCCTGGTTGTGTATTTGAAGTAGAAGTAATATTCTCTTCCACAATTTCTTGTCTGGCCTTCTTGAATGTTCATTTTTCCTTGTGCACATAAAAATGTTGTTGTGATGTTGTATTTTTTCGGACTTACTGGTGTTCGTTTTGATTCGGATTTACTGCATCTTCACCTATTTTGGTTCCACCCCAAGTAACTACATTAATATTTTTCCCATCATCTCTAGTTTCCACGACAATCCATTGAACATTTTGGTTATTCTGATTCCCTTTGTCCTGTATTTTGGTTAGAAGTATAGGACATTGTTCTATAGTATGATCTGTTGCACAAAATTACATGCATGTTTTTGGTGGATGTGGAAAATCCCTTGCATAATGTCCAGGTTGCTAGAAATTGTGGTAGGTTACTGGTCCTCCGCCTCTTTTAAATCCTCCTCTTCCACTTCCTCCTCCTTTGGTACTTGTTATGTTTCATTAATTGTCTACACACGGTGTATTATACGGTGGTACTTGATTGTATTTTGGTGGACCTATAAATTGTTGTGTAGGTTGTCCTATCATTAGTTCATCGTACATCCTATAATCATTTGAGGTCCTTTCCTTCATAAGTTCCAAGGTTTGACAATCCTTATCCTCATCTCCTACAAACTTGGAAAAATTGTAGAATGTACTTTTAGGAACTATTTGGTATTTTTGCATCATTGGAAAATTATAGGGACCATGTCCAGGTTTTTTTATAGATTTCACACCATAATCCTCTTGTGGGTAAGGGATTTGGTAGCCCCACTCCCAAATATTGCATAAATGTTGGGCACTCATTTTTTTGGTGCCTTTATGTTCTACATAAGGTACATCAAACAACTTCCCTCTTTTCCTTGTCTTTTTAATGATTAACTTAAATGCCATATTATTTATATCCTCTCTTAGCTATTCTATAGCTAGATATGTATGTTTATATTGATTCTCTTCCATTTGTAGGGCTTCTTGTAGAGCCTCAACTTGATTCTAAAACTTATGTTACCTCGATGGTTATTTAAAATGGGGAAATAATGAGTTTATGAATAGTTTCCTATGTTGCATGTTTGTTATGGGATATTTCAACTTACCTTTCAATCACTTGAACTTATGATTGATTTCCCAAACCAACTCTCCTGGTTTCTGTTTGATTTCTTTCATCTCATTCATATATTGATCTTCTAAACTTGGTCGTTGGAATTCATTGATTAGTGCCTTCTTTACATTTGTGATGTTTGTAGGTTATCCTTGTGGGATGTTCACTACTAGGCTCATAAACCATTCCAATGCATGATTTTTCAATGTAATTGTGAGCTGATCCACTTTTATGTCTTCATCTTTGATCTTTTTAGCTTCCTAGATATTTTCAAAAATAAATAGATGTTTCTTTGGGTCCTCCGACCCTTCTCCATGAAATTCTAGTAATCAAATGGTTGGATATGTTCCTTCCATTGTAAAATTTGTGGTACTACCTATCCGCGATGTATATACTTGACTATTTCTAGCTAAAATTATACTTCCACTTGAATTTTCATTGGTCCCTTGATCCATTGAACTCCTTCTGCTACTAATTACTAGTTTTATTAAATATTCTTTCTTTCCTGACGTGTTATTCGCACATGGGGTTGTGGGTTATCTTGAGGGATCCAAGATCCATTCAAATCAATAGTAGGAACCAAACAAACCTTAGAGGCCCAATTAGACTCTATAATGTTTGATGGGTGGAATGGTTCTCCAGATCTTTCGATCTAGCTAATTTATCGATGGGATTTACTTAGTGATTGACATGATATCTTTCTGTGAAATTTCCTCCTTCAGATTAAACGTTCTCTTTTGTATTTTATTTTATTAGATGAGTTTGATAAAGTGAGGTGTGATGGTATGAACCAACTGATAGAAGGGATTCTTAAATACTGAACAAGGCTGAGCTTGGGATAACCCTCATGCTCTAGCATGCATACAACGATATTCACACCTATTACAAGTCTAGTAATAATAAATTAACTTGTTGATATTTCAACAATGACTGAGATACAATTATTGAAAGAAATTACATGTGCAATAAGATGAGAGCAATAAAAATAGTTTCCTTAGCTCTACCATCAATCACACATTAACACAATGATTTTATTTTCATCATTAGAAACAAAATAACTGCTAAAATATTAAAACAAATAGCTTATCAATAGATTCGTAAAATCTTACCCATTACACCATCAACTACTGAAATAAAAGTTAGAAGTAGTTCCTCCTCAATCCAATCACATAATTCCTTTGATAAAAAAAAAAAAAAATTTTGTCTCTGGTTCTAAACATAACATATCAATTAAGGTTTCTCATAAATAGTTCTTTACAATTCTCAAAAAGAGGGTATTTTCCCCAAAACCATCGAACCTTTCTAAAAGGTCAATCCCCATATTTATAAATAATCACTAACTAAAAATAGTTGCTACAAGTTTGTGTTAAGTAAAAAAAAAGATTGTCACGTGGTGCTTGATCTCTTTGTTCTCTGGAAATCATCTCATGGTTCTACTAGAGTGGATGAGTCTTCTCATATTTTGACCACTCGACAAAGAGATCCCCGCATGTGTTAGCATATAGGAATCTGTGTTGGTCCATCGAGCCTGAAAGCATTTCCTTCACCTCTATTTCTCGTTCTCCATATTTGACGACTTTGGCACTTACACACTGCATAAATACACAAGCCTTGATCAGATGTTCCATAAAATTATGTATTTGACCCAGTGTTATGCTTTCCACCAGTGATATCTCCACTCACCATGTTGAGTCTTATTTTGCATTTCATTTGACTATGTCATGCAAGTCGAAAAAGTATTCGGGTGAGATAAACTCTGGGAAGCCAATGTATTTCATCTCCAGAATGATATTTTCCCAGCTTCTTTCTTACTCGAACCACCTATTATGTATTTCTTGATGAGGTTCCTGGGCCATAATTACACAATATTTGGCTACTTTCTTGATCTGGGAGATGTTTCTATCCATCAACACTCCAATGCCATGCTCCTCTGCATCTCGTCCCTTCTGCACTGCGTTGATGTAGTCAATTCATTCTACATCTTGGTATGCCTTTTCATACCACCTCTACAAGTCCTTACAGGTTTCTATTTGGATAAGGGTATCTTATTTATAATCGACCACACATGCAGTGAAGAGATGTCTTTCACTCATGAACTTTGCCTATGCATCTTGGAACTCACTCTTCAGAAAAACAGTGGCCTACGTTGAGTCTTGGTAATATTTTTCCAAGTGTTGCAGATGGTCTAGCTCCTTCAGTGCAGTGGATAGTTCCTTTTCATATTACTTTGCTTGATCCAACATGGCATCAGTGATAGCCATACCTACGTCGATGAGCTCATATTTCTTTATGTGTTCTTTGCTGAGCAACTTCTCCTTCGTGGTGATGAGAATCGAGCTATCCAGCACGAGTCTTCTTTTCTTGTTGGTCCTCCTCATGATATATTTCCTCTTCCTGTCATAAGTGATCTCCTGTATATTGACAACCTCATCAATGGGCTCAAGTATTTGTTGTTCTTCTGAGGTCAAAGTGTTTCCCAAGCTTCCTATTGTATTTATTTTCTCTTGGACTAGTTCTTGTACTTCTTCCATATGTTCCAATTACTTGACCTTCATCTATTGTTCATCGGCTGGTGAGGTGCTGACCAAAATTGAAGAGTTAGTGAGAGGACCTAATATTACTTGGTGATCGATTGTTGAGGTGTTGATCTCTAGTTGTTTCAATTCCTCCTTTTTTACATCTAAACCTAGCTCATCCCTGGAGCTGTCTTTCGGGGTCCCTGATAAGTCGAGAAGTTTAGTGTCTAAGGTAATTTCAACTTCATGGTCTCTCTACAGAGGGTTTGGAATGGATGAATCGGGACTTGGAGAATATGTCCCCCTTATTTCTTTCTATTATGTAATTGGTATCGTAGTTATAAGTGAGACCTCCAAACTCTCTTCATCATCATAGATGGCTATTAGATCAAACAAGGTATTAGGAACCCCCATTACACCTGGTGTTCTTGGAATCTCATATTGGGTTGGAATGGTCATCGTAGATATGGATTGTGGTGATGGAACTATGGGATTTTCCAAACCGGTGGTTTCCTCCAATTGTGTTGAAGGTATCTTCTTGATAGTCGGCTACACATGCAGTGAAAATATGTCTTTCGCTCGTGAAATTTGCAAATGCATCTTGGAACTCACTCTTAAGAAAAATTGTGGTCTACATTGAGTCTTGGTAATATTTTTCCAAATGGCGCAGATGGTCGAGCTCCTTCTATGCGGTGGCTAGTTCCTTTTCATCTCATTTTTCTTGATCTAGCGTGGCATTAGTGATCTCCATCCCTGCACCAATGAGATAAGATGTCTTGATGTTTTCTATGTTGAGCAACTTCTCTTCTGTGGTGATGAGAATCGATCTAACCAGCACGAGTCTTCTTTTCTTGGTGGTCCTCCTCATGATGGATTTTCGCTTCCTGTCATAAGTGATCACTTGTATATCGACGAACTGAATCGATCTAACCAGCACGAGTCTTCTTTTCTTGGTGGTCCTCCTCATGATGGATTTTCGCTTCCTGTCATAAGTGATCACTTGTATATCGACGAACTCATCAACTAGCTCAAGGATTTGTTGTTCTCCCCAGGTCAGAGTGTTTCCCAAGATTCATGTCATATGTATTTTCTCTAGGATCGGATCTTGTACTTCTTTGCCAAGGGAAACTTCCATATGTTCCAATGGCTCAATCTTCATCTGGTGTTCATAGGATGGTGAGGTATAGACCAAAATTTAAGGGATATTGATTGACTAAATACTTACTTGGTGATCAGTTGTTGAGGTGTCGATCTTTGGCTGTTGCAATTATTCTTTTTGTCCACCTGAACCTAGCTCATCCCTGGAGTTGTCTTTCGAGGTCCCTGATAGGTCGAGAAGTTCAGTGTCTAAGATACTTTTGGCCTCATAGTCACACTATAGAGGGTTTAGAATTGATGCATCAAGACTTGGAGCAGATGTCCCCCAAGGTTCTTTCTCCTCTGTAATTGGTATCATAGTTATAAGTAATACCTCCAAACTCTCTTCATCATCATAGATCGTTATTAGATCAAACATGGTATTAGGAACACCTATTTCACCTGGTATTCTTGGAATCACATACTGGTTTCGAATGGTCACCAACGATCTAGCCTATGGTGATGGAACTCTAGGATTTTCCAAATCGGTGGTTTCCTCCAATTGTGTTGACTTTGAGCCATTTATCTCCTCTCTGATTTTGATTGGGTCAGTCGAGGTGATCCTCATCATTTCTACTAGTTGAGGATTGTTCTCTATCTTCTCGATGACTCTTTTGGATCCTTCTAGTAACAACATCCCCATCCTTTGTGCCTCTGTGGCTTTTGCTTCTCTGTTTTCTTCTCTAACCCTAAGAGCTTCTTGAGCCATTTGTTCTATTGTTTCAAATTTCTCATCCATACTCATAGCTTTGAACCTATTCATGTTAGGGTTAGATTTTTTTTGTAGTACCTCCTCATAGTCTGTAAAAATATCATCGTCAAAATTATCATTTGCATATGGCCAACAGGAAGAGACTTGTGACGCATGTTGGAGAACTAGGCCTTTATGTTCATTCTTATGAAACTGGCCTGTCAGGAACCTGTATTCCAGCTTACTCAAACCCTCTTATTTATCTTTATCAATTTCCTTCATTATACAAAACCATACATGGAAACCATAGGGTATGAACGCTCATTTATTGTCCTTAACCAAAGTGGTGTTATAGCCCTGCAGGATGGTCTGGTAACAAATTTCCCCTACGACGAGCCAGTATGGGATGTGAGCAAGGGGAAATGTGGTGCTACGGTGGCCCAAAACACCCTAATATTGGTTGTTGTTTCATCTAGGTACCAATATCCTACTCTTGAAATCATTTTCTTGGCTGCTAGAGACAGTCTTAGACATTCTTTTTTGAAAATAATGAAATACACCCGAGCTATGAATTCATCACAAATGAGAGAATATGATTTCTTGTACCTATTTTCCCATAGTATGCTGAAGTAGACATGTACAAGTAGCTCTACAAAGTGCCATCTCATTTTCATGCCGACGAAGACATTCCTTGTGCATATCACATCTAGGAAATAAGAAGCCATCTAAAAAGTGGTCACCTCTTCTTCCTTCGGTATCTGAGCCTACAATATACTGGTGTTGAATTTCTTGGAGATGATTTCTCCCTAGTTGAATCTACTCCTGAAAATAGCCACAGTGTATGCCAGGGGAATCCATGCCTCCAAGAACTTAGCAGAGTCTTTTTCCCCATATAATCGAAAAATTAGAGCCATTAAGTAGATATATTGATCCCTTATATTCGTTGTCCCGTACTAGTCATTTCTCCGCATTGTGAATTTCTTGTCCTCCTTCCACCAAGAGGCCATAAATTGGATGGTATCATGCAATTCATAGAACTTTACCATGAAATTTGTGTTCAACCACTCCTCTGGGTCCCTGATCTTGCCATTGATTAGGCCTAATAAATAGGTAGGCTCTTTATCATGTCTTGTTAGCATTTTCATTTATATATCATACTTGGGATTAGATTTGATTTATACAGTCATTTATTTTGTTGTGGTTTACCCCATGCCATAGAGTGATTTTACTAGTAACAGTGGGACACCTATATATGTGAGATGATGTTATTGCAGGTCTCATGATTTCAAGAGATAAGGCTTCATTGTTTCTCAAGACCTCTTGGGAAAATATTTGGAAGGTTAATAATTTTTATTTTATCTTTTTCCATCTACTTTCCTCTCCAGGCCTTCATCCCCTTCTTCCCATGAAATGAGGTACAGTCCTTTCTTGGGTCAATACACCCAAAAATACCAAAATATAATGAGATAGAGGGAAATAAGTATGGAAGGTGATAAGTATGATTGGGAATAGGCGATGACTCATCAAGGAACCCCCCATTAGTACCCCATTCCTAAGAGTGACCAGCTTACTAAGACAAAATGACACCCACCACAGTTAAATAAGGAAAAGAGTATAAATTCCAAGAAAATGTTCTATAATCAAGAAAGGTCCTTTGCAACATGTTCAAATGCTTCAAATATCAAAGTGACACTTACCAAGATACCCAGACTCATGAGCTCATGGAGCAATACCCATTTCCCTCTGGGACCAGGCTCATGTGGTATATGTTGCTAGTGTTGATGATGTGTAGAATGCATCAATGAGAAATAAGGACCCTATGGGTTTATTCTCTATCCATATGTCTCTCGACACTCCATGTATGCAACCTGTGGGCCTTGAGAAATAATTTCCTTAGTTAACCCTAGGTTTGGGGTAGCATATGGCTCCTACTCGGGGACATGTGCTCACCATAGAGAGCATGAGAACCTTGTCATCTCTAGTACATGTTTCCTACACACTCATGAAAAAAAAATAGAGTATCTAGGGTGGTACTATCACCCTTTGTCCATATATGATAAAAATCAAAATGAAAAAAAAAACAAATGTTGAAAAGAAAATATGCAATACATCTATTCTAACATGTATCATTATCATATAATAAATACAAATGTAATAAATATATATGAAAATATGAAAAATTAAAATACAACTACACTTACATGATATGAATGGTATATAAAAAGGATGCAAATTCCTACCTACCCTAACTATACTTACTTGTTGATTGAATGTTATGTATAAATGCATAACTAGTGAAACCATCATAGCAATATGTCATAACACCTACCTCTATTCTTCATCATAAACCAAAACAATAAAAAGTTAAGCGCAAAATAAGCATGAGTTAGAATAAGCATCATATCATAGGAAATATTAAAATCTAACCCATGGAGGTAGGAGGCAGGGATAAAATCATGCCAAGTCACATCCCCATAAAATAGCTCAATCCATATCTGAAAAGGATCGTGAAAGGTCAAAGACTCGATAGGTTGACTCAAAGAGTCTGAAGGTTGACTACCATGGACCTCATCACTCCCCAAGGTTTGAGAAGGGATGAACAAGAATATATAGGATGAATGAAAACTTCTTAGGGGAAAGTTGAAAGACTAAGATATAAAACCTCTTCTTAAGGCATTCAACCTACCCTTAAATTTAAAAAAAAAATATTTTCCCTGGAGAAAAATTTGGACAAGGAACATGTTTATGAGTTGTATCCTTAGAGAAACAATGAGATAAAGGAAAATATGGAGGTTGGAAAACCTCATCACAAGTATCATTCTTCAGAAAAACCATGTCCTCACCCTTATAAAAAAATGAGCACAATGGTGGTTGAAAATATTCTTCATAGAATGTATCCAACTTCTCAAAGCAACATTCCTCAAACTCCTCAAGGTATGAAAAAAAATCAGTATGAGGATAACTCACTGAGTCATGCATGTGCATTTGGAATACATTTGTAGTCATGTCATCTCCTTGTTGCCAAATATCATAATCATTAGCAATCTCACATGATAATTGCGAAGGAAACAATTGGGAATGACCTTCAATGTCGAAAATGGGGTTTCCATTACATCAAATCATGTCCCACTTATGTCTCCCAACATGTATAAACTCATAAATATTATCAATCAGATCATTACCTTTATCATAAAATAAAGGGTCTAATACATCCAAGGGTTTCTCTAACACTTATTCACTTTCTGAATCATAGACTAAAGCGTCATCAAAATCTTGGAAAAGGAAATGAATTACTACGTTGTCTTCTTCTTGTGGAGGAGGTGTGGAAACTTGGATGACTTCATCAAAGGGAGGAGTGGACACCGCAACTTCATCCTCATGTTGTTTAGTCAATTCTTAATTGTCTTCTGTAGAATCATGTGATAATTATTTCTCCTCTTCAAGGGGATGAAAACCTTCTTCATAAATATCTTCTTCTATATTATAGGGTTATTGGTATTGAGAATGTTGTGCTCCCTTGATATATTCTACAATATCAGCGGTGAATCCTTCCTCCTCTAGAACTACTGTGATATTTAGAAGGACATTTTCATATGTCTGGCACTATGGTTTTGTGACTTCAAGAAACCTACTAATGAGATCTATGAAAGATGATATAGCCTTTGGTTCACAACAACTCTTGATCCAATCTTGTACAAATGATGGCAAGGAAAGTATGAACAATTTTACCAAAACATCCTCCCCTCTAAATTCTATCTCAATTATATAATTCAAAAACTCCACAATGTGAGTAATGGGGATGCCTCTGAATCTTGGGTAGTTGTTCAACCATTTTATATCAAAATAATGTGGGTATCCTTTAAAACTTTGAAAATCAATAGATGGATACAATCTCTCCGAGGCTTCCATGATCCCATATCTTGAAAATATCACAAAGTTGAGAGTAAGGTGCAATCTTGTAAAAGGTCAGTGGAGTCGCTAGATGATCCCTTTAGGATCACCAAAGGAAGAGAGGGAATCACCCTCAGTGGAGTTTCCAAGTAATATTGTAAAGTAAAAGGGACTTGAGGAAAGGATTACCAAGGATGTTTTGTTAAGGAAAACTGACTCAATTATTCCCCAACAACGACGCCAAAAATGTTATCGTGAAATTTGTACTTTTCCAAATCCCAAGACAAGGAGATTGGAGTAACAAATACGATATCCTATCACTATCACCTTAATAGGAAATCCCCACTTTTAGGATTAGAAGAAAGTCTACCCCAAGGGAGGCGTCCTCAATGTCCTAAAGGGATTTGTAGACTAATGTTATGTTAATAAATATCCCCCCTCTCATTGGTCACACAAGTTAAATATGTCATAAGGTTTATGTCCAAGAAGGATGAAGCAAATGAAAGTCATGAAGTGTACCTGTTGGGAACAAGATAACAGAGCAAACACATGGCAATTTCAATTACAAATATGATAGTAAAGATTCAAGAGACGACAAACCAAGTTAAAAAAATGTTAGATAACATAAAAAATGTAGTAATGAACAAGTTTACAACAACAATTAATAAAATGTAACAACTGTAATAAAATCTCTTCATAATTGCTTGAAAAAGCAGTGAAAATATGACATTTACTAAGAAAAATGATAATCAAATGTCATAAGCAATCTATAAAGTTCTTAGCTAGAAATCAAAGTCAATTGTGAAGAAAATATTTTGCACTTAGATGGTTGTAGCAATGATCTATAACAACAACAAGAAATTTAGCAATCTAGGCTAAATTATTGTTAGATTTAGTTATTAATAATTTAAGAGAATAATGTTTGAGTGTTTGAACAATCTTCCAACACAAGAGAGGTGAGAATTAGTTCCTTTTAGGGATGATGGAGTTAATCATATCATCACATTAACTTGGAGAAAACCAATGATTATACTTTTCTAAGAGATAACAAGGTGGAAGCTTGAGAAGTAACACCTTAAGTCCTCAAGCACCAAGCTTTTAAGAGAAGATTCAACTAGAGTGTAGGAAATTATATGCCCTAGAGATTTCCCGTATCATTAGACTCTTGAAATATGTTTTATGCAATAAGAATTAGACAAAGCTTCTAAAGTGCTATCACTTTAGGGCTCTAGAAGTTTTTCTAGACAAGATATTCTTAGAAAAAACTAGCAAAACAAAGAGAAAGAAAGAAGCACCTTATGTTTCTTACTCCTAGGGTTTTTAAGCAAGCCATTTCATAATCGTAAATATGAAGAATTAAACATACCATAAACATTTATCATGAAATGAAATTACATATTTACTTACTTCACCAAGAATAATCAAATGCAAAAACTGTATATTTGCCAAAAGTTCACCAAGAAATTATCCAAAATAGCCTCCAAACAAGTGTGCCTTAGTAATTTCATCCAATAATGCCTTTAGGGAGAAAATTGCAGTCCTCCGTCTACTGAGAGCTGGTTTATTGTGAAAAAATGAATTTAGCCAACCATATTTATATGGACAATCCTGGCATAATTATCCAACAATTGTGTCTTTTCACAATTTTGAGCGTACATGTCAATTTTCTAATTAAAATTAAAAACAAAACAATTTCTTTAGAAAATAACCCTAAATAAGGTGACATTAGGCCTTCTAGGGTGACATTAGGCTCCATAAAGATGACGTTGAGGTTTCCTACTGGAATGTTGGGCCTCCAAAGACCAACCTCCAAATGAAAAGTCATCTTCCTTCACTACGTAAACTGGTCATTGTGATTGTAACATCCTCAAAAATTAGAAAAATTAATTCTATGTTGAATTTTGAAATACATTTCCGTTTTTGGAAAATTCATATTTGGAAATTAATTGCCATTTATGGAAAATACAAATTTGGAATTTTTGATTATGTAATTAATTATTTGATGACTGTTGGGAAAATATTTGACTTTCCCAACTATCCTCTTTTATTGGACACATGTATGGGACAAAATTTTAATAAAATTAATGATGGAAGAAAAATGGAACAACTGGGTTAAAAATAGTTGACCATGACTCCATGAATTGGGAATAGGTATGAGTTACCTCAGGGATGATTTTTACAAGTGGAAGAAGTTGAATTTAAGCACTAGAAGCCCCTAAAAATAAGGGATTTGTAAATTTATGAATTTCCCCAAGGAGGGAAAGGATTGAAAGACTTAGGCACAAGATTATATACCAAATGTGGGAGGTAGGTCGTTGCTTAGTATGTTGGGGAAATAATTGTGAATTGGTTGTTGTTATGAGCACTTGTAGTGTGAAACATGCCATATTTTGATCTGTTCATGGTGACTATAACTGAGGAGAATAATTCATATTCTTCCTTATGGAATCATGGTCAAGCTAGGGGGTGATCAGGACAAGTAATTGTGGTTGTTCCGTTCTACGGTTGGGTGGAACGTGGTTTCTCTTTTTATTTCCAACATCAGCTTATTCATATATGTATCTCAGCTATGAATTTCATTATTGATGTTATATTTTATGGCTTGCTATAGTATAACAATATTGGTGATAATGTCTATCTGAAATATGATTGTGATATATATATATATATATATATATATATATATATATATATATATGTATATGCCTATTGGCCATTAATAATCTTTATTTTGATTTATGTTTGAATTTGTACATCATTGACTACTGCAGAAATTAAAGAAATCAAACTGTATCATTAAATACTACTATCATGGTGAGAATAGGTGGAAAGAATAAAAGTCCAAGTACATTCTTTATTTACATATATTACTCAAAAATATTGTGGATATAATAGACTTTATACTGTCTTGCAAAAAGTAACTATTACAACAATAGGTCTTTATCCAAACATTATAGTTGGGGTACCATAGGACCCAAGAGTACCATAACCTTTGTGTTTCTAAAAAACAAAACTCTCTAGATAAGTAAACTTAAATGTAAAATGGACTACATGAAAACTGCCTGAAAATTCTCGCAAGTACTAGTGGAAGAATTTGGAACTGGATACCTTTTACAAACAGGTGGAGTGCCTCGCTAATTGTATGGGGCACCTCCCAAACCTATAACAAACAAACAAATGATATTTAGTAAATTATTAAAGTACAAAATTACTAAAATTGCAACAAAATAAATAATTTAAATTACTTAACATGGGTTTCGATGTTGAAAGAGGCATCCTCGCCATCTTACGAAGCCACCAATCCAAGACAGAGGACGAAAGTGGGTACGTTGTTCACCTGAAGGATTCCCTCGCAAGACAAGAGGAACCGATCATCAGTTTTTATACTTGTAAAATATTAACATATTGCGCAAGCATAAGCATAAGCAAAAATTTTCATTTAAGATCATAAATCATGATAAATTGTAGAAATAAATTGATAAAGTGAAAGGAGTAGTAAGTAAAATTGGATACCCACATATTTTTTTTTTAATAACCAGAGAATAGTACCTGGAAGGAGGGATTAAATATCTTACATATGGCCAAAACTACTGTGAGATAATCATATTAAGCGGAGTCCCTTTATTACAAATGTAGGCCAGTGAATCTTAACAAAATTTTACAAGTATTATTCCAAAGAGATTGTACAAGAAAAAACCATATTGTAATGAATTAATCAAACATAGAATGATTATTCAATACACAATGAGCTCTAACATAGGTATATGATAACACAATACACATAAATTTAACAAGAAGTTAAAGTGGGATATGAATCTGTGTGATTCTATTCCTTTATCCACACATAACATTTTAAAACTTTGTGGGCTCAGCTCCATAGTGAAAAAGTATCCAATGCATGCAGGTAAGAGGTCCCTTCATTATTTCATTTGGGACTAATCGATAATTTTGAATAAAACATTTCCCATTACAAAGTGAATTTATCACTTATACAGTGAGCTTCCAGGACACAATGTTTATACAGTAAGTCAACCTTAAAGGAATATGGGGATACATCATAGTAAAGACCCAAAACCAACCAAATCTTACAAGGGTTTAGGGTTTTGAAACCATGATCAAAATGAGGGTAACCCATAGCTTTACGGTCTATAATACCGGGAGTTTTGTAAAGGAATCAAGGAGGCCGATCAAGTTTTGGACTGTGTAAAGGACCCTATATAAACATAGTATTATTATAACAGAATGAGATATGGAACAAAGTGTCGAAATAATAGAATGGAACTTGGAAACTTACACATCAAACTGTTCAACGTGATATTGGCATAACATAGACTGGGGTATGGAAATGTATTATACAAAGATTGACCCAACATGGTAAAGTATTTAATTACATATTGAAATACAGTATACAGAGCTCGACCCATCATGATAAAAATTACTTATATATATATATATATATATATATAAGTGCATTATATAGAGTTCGAACCAACACAGTAACCATATTGCGCACCATGGAAATGAATTATATAGAGATCGACCCAATAAAGTAAACACATAGCACAACCATGGAAATACATTATACAAAGCTCGGACAACACAAAAATATAATGTAAATAAATGTGTATTATAAATCATGATTCATGACCAATAACTCTCGTTGCACGAAGAGTACGCATACAATAAGATTTGGTTAAATCGTATTAAAATTAGAATGTATTCTCCCAAACGAAAATGAAAAACCCTATTGAACCAATGAATATGGAATAGGATATACAGAGGGAAGAAACATACCATATACAAGCCGAGGGTAAATTTGAAATATAGTGACCTCCATGTTGCAAATGAAGCTGACTAAATTCCTTGACATTAGTCCTAGCTAGAGACAGGAGAATATCATCAAAGGCAGTGGGCATCCCATGACCACTGTGACACTACCACAGTCGCTTAACCCTACTATCATGGAGAAAAATATAGAGAAAACAAAAAAATTGAATGAAACGAATGCGAGGGTAATGGCATCGCGTGCCTCTCTATAGTGGAGAAGGATAGAGTGCATGCCAACTTCTATTTACCATGTGAATTCAGTCGAGGTAGAAAGTCCGTAGTGGCTCTTCCCTACAAAAACGTTCTGCCTGGAAACCAAGGTTACTTACCACCATTAATGGCTACGTCCAAATTAATTCCCAAGGTAGGATTCAACTGTTCGATGATTAGTTCATTAATGCTTATCGAATTGCATACAATCCAAAAGTTATGGTTGATGTGTACTAGGGGTATAGGTAAACATGGCTACATCTATATGTCGTTAACTCTAAGTTTTATTTCAATATGCATAAACACTTTCGAACCTTATCAAACTCCTAGTGCGGAAGTTAGGACTTGGGGTTAGTAGTGAGGCCCATCCTCTTTGTACTCTAGTGTTCAAGGGTGAACTACATAAATTATAGTTAGAGTATGTTGTATAGTGGTTGTAGTTTACAAGTTCCTGATGTTATGTTAATAATATAGCTAGGACTTATATGAGTTCCATTTTATAAGTGCCTTTGGTTATGTTTAATAATATATCTAGGACTTATATGAGCCGGTTGTATTGGTTAGGCCTAGGCTATGGACCATGATAGGCCTATCCACTCTTATATTAAGAATTGCATTGATAATGTTAGTAGCAATTTCTATTGGAAAAAGGTGTATGGATCTTAAGATCCCTTGCACACCATGTAGAAGGAATTATGACTTTTCCAGGAATAGATATACACTAACTGGTTTAGGATTTAATTATTCATTGTGTCACGACATGTGTCGAGACAATTTAGATGATAGTCTTCCCCTTTAAAAAAAATATTTTTGCAAAATTTGGGGTACATTACATATGGTATCAGAGATGTAGATTATAGTGCTAGGACCATAGGGAAACACTGGAATTCGATTTTTTTTTTATCCTTGAAGGAAATATAACAAACATATTTATTGTTACAAATAGAAAAACAATTTGTTTATTGTGAAAATGTTAGCAAAGAATGAAGAAGAAAATAGACCTAAAGGGAATTCAAATCAAGAGCTTCCTAGAGACCCAGAGCATAATAGTGAAGGAATTTCAACCACCCAGGTTTTGGAAACAATAAAAAAACTTGTCGTGGAATTACAAGTGTTTAAAGCAGATAACGAGAAGCTGAAGAAAGCACAAGAATACCAACAAGAAATAAACAAAATTCTTCTATGTAGTATAGTAAAAAATAAGAGTCCAAAGGAAAATGAAAAAGAGGAAGAGGTTAGAAAAAAGTATTCTAATAACTCTAGACATGAAACAAAAAAAGAGGAAAGTTATTCCAAAGACACACACATGACAGAAAATAAAGCATCTACAGGAAGGAAAATAAAACAAGTGGAACACCTGGACGATGAATTCAAGAAAATAAAACCTTCCACCTTTGATGGAGAATTAGAGACCAAGGAGGAGGCTGAAACATGATTAGTAGATATAATGAAATACTTCCAGATTTATAACTACTCTAGTAGTATGAAAGTTAGAATGAGAATTTACAACTTAAAAGGTAAAGCTAGTATCTGGTGGCAAGACGTGAAATTATCCAAGGGATTGAAAGAAAAATGAATGGAATGGTCAGATTTTAAAATGTATTTCAAGAAGAAGTAATTATCGAAAAGTTATTATGAAAGAAAAACTAAGGAGTTCTATGATATGTGACTAGGAGAAATGGCCATGGACGATCTGATAAATAAATTTCTAGATATGTTGAGGTTTGTACCATACATCAAATAAGACAAAGTAAATATACAAAGTTTCTTGAGCTATATACCAGGTTCGTACACGTACATAATATAACTTGACAATCCCAAGTGTTTAAATGAAGTGTTTAGAAAGGCTCGGATGTGCTATGATCAATGCAAACAAAGATCTAGAATTCCAAAGGCATGGAAAGACAAGAAACAAGACATATTGAATCAATGTAAGAAAGGATTCCAACCAACCCCTTTCCATAATATGGTGAAATATTTCCAAAGGAAAGATTACCATTCAAATACACAAAATTCCCAAGGGGGAAATAGACCAGCTAACCTGGGAGTCAAGAAGGTTGGGGACAGTCCTAGGGAACCATTGAAGTGTTGGGAATGTGGAGAACCTCTCTCGAGGAGAAATTTTCCATGCTTATATCCCACAATAAGAACTTTAGTCCATAACCTTCAAGAGGTTTTGACAGTCGAAGATGTTGGAAAAAGCATGCATAAAATCAATGTAGATCTGGATGGTAGACAAGCAGATCATCAATCTAGTATTGTGGAAGCTGAAGGTAAAATTTATTCCCACAATGTCTCTATATTAATTGACCTAGGATCTATTCTGAGTTATATTACTCCCACTTTAGTTGAATTTAATGAGCTAAAGAAAGTAAATCATGCTAGGTCCTGGTTAGTGTAGTTAGCAACAGGGACCAAAAGAAAAGTAGCAGATTTTATTTTTGATTGTGATTTAAGCATAGACGGTCTAAGTACAAATTTAAATATGAACATATTACCTTTGGGATATTATGATATAATTATTGGAATGGACTAGCTAGAGAAACATAAAGTGATATTAAACTGTTATGAAAACTTGTTTATGTACATAGATGAAAATAACACAATTAGAATGGTACAAGGAATCAAAAAACCAGTTTTTGATAGGAAAATATCAACGATGCAAATTAAGAAATGCATTGACAAAGGATGCCAAATTTATGTTGTACATGTAACTAATATTCTAAGAGAAGAAAGTAAACTAAGTTTAGAAGACTTTACAGTCCTACATGGGTTCAAAGATGTATTTGTAGATGAAAACCAGAACTACCTCCAAGGAGAGAGAGAGATTTCTCTATCGATCTACTACCTGGATCTGATCCAGTATCTAAGGCATGTTATAGAATGAGCCTACCCGAATTGACAGAACTGAAAATTCAATTACAAGAACAAATGGATAAGGAATATATCAGACCAAGTGTTTCTCCTTGGGGAGTGCTAGTTTTATTCGTTAATAATAAAGATGGGACTTTGAGACTATCTATTGAATATCGACAACTGAATAAAATGAAAATTAAGAATAAGTATCCCTTACCCTGAATTAATGACCTCTTTGACCAAGTTGGAGAGGAAAAGATATTTTCTAAACTATATTTAAGGTATGGTTATCACCAAGTCAGAATAAAGGATGAAGATGTAAATAAAACAACTTTTAGAACACATTATGGACACTATGATTTTTTCGTAATCCCATTCGGGCTTACTAACACACTGAAAAACTCTATGTGCTTGATGAATAGTATATTCAACCAATATCTAGATAAATTTTTGTTGGTTTTTATCGATGATATTATAACTTACTCAAAAACAAATGAATAACATGAACATCTGAAAATAGTATTGCAAACTTTAAGGGAACATAAGTTGTATGCTAAGTTTGATAACTGCGACATCTACCAAAGGAAGATACAGTACTTAGGACACGTAATATCCAAAGATGGTATTGTTGTTGATCCATAAAAGATAAAAGCCATTATGGAATGACCTATCCCTAAGTATGTAGAAGACATTAGATCATTTATGAGAATTATCAGTTATTACCAGAGATTTATCGAAGGGTTTTCCAATATCGCATATCCGATTACCTCACTACAAAAAAAGGGAATAAAATTTACTTGGTCACAAAAGTGTCAGGACAACTTTGATAAACTAAAATTATTGTTAACTATAACACCTATCCTAAAGGTAGCAGATCCCAATAAAGATTTTATAGTTTTTGTGGATGCAATCAAAGAGGGATTAGGAGGAGTATTGACACAAGACAAACACATCATTTGTTGTGAATCACATAAACTAAAAGAACTTGAACGAAATTATGTGACTCATGATTTAGAATTAGCAATCATAATTACTGCATAAAAATGTGGTGACATTATTTAATGGGAAGAAAATTTATGTTATTAACAGATAACAATGGTGTAAAGTATTTGTTTAGTCAACCAAATATCAATACAAGGAAGCAATATGGATGGCCTTTTTAAGCGAATTTGATTTCGAGGTATGACACATCAAAGGTAAATAAAATAAATTTGCAGATGCACTAAGTTGGAGGACTAATGGACTCTATGAAATAAGTATCAACAAGGAATAAAACAATATCGAACATAGAATAAAATATGCAATAAGTAATGAAGAAAATTACATTAAAACAACAACATAATTGCAAGGAAATACAAAAAAACTGAACATAAAAGATATGATTTTAGATAAAAATGGACTACTAAGGTTCAAAAACCGGTTTTATGTACATAATTCTACTGATTTAAAGACAACAATTCTTGACGAACTGCACAAAAAACTGTATTTTGTTCACCCAGGATACCATAAAACAATAACAACATTAATACAATTGTTTTATTGGCCTAACATGAAGAATGAAGTAGCTGAATATTTGTCTAAATGCTTAGATTGTCAATACGTAAAGGCTAAACATCAGCATTAACAAGTTTGTTACAACCTCTACCTATACCAGAATGGAAATGAGAGATTATCTCGATGGACTTCATCATAGGTTTTCCTTAGAATCAAAGACAAAATGACTCGATTATGGTAGTGGTTGATAAACTAAGAAAATATGCACATTTTATACCTGTGAAATCTACTTATAAAGCAATTGATATCGCTGAAATTTTTATGAAAGAAATATTTAGACTGTATGGAATTCCTAAGATGGTAATTTCTGATAAAGATGTAAAATTTACATCAAATTTTTGGAAGGAATTGTTTGTAGGGATAGATACTCACTTGAATTTCAACACAAGATACCATCCTCAAACAGATGGGAAAACAGAATGAACAAACTAGATTATCAAAGAGATGTTTTGAATGTATGTAAGAATGAAAACAACTAAGTGGGAGGAGTAGCTGCACTAAGTTGAATTTTCTTACAATAATGGTTATCAAACATCAATTAATATGAGCCCTTCAAAGCATTATACAAAAGGATATGAACAACCCCGATTAGTTGGGATAATCGAGTTGACAGGATTATGGTGTGACTGGAAATGCTCCATGAGATGGAGAGGATGGAAAAAAGAGTACAACATAATTTAAAAGAGCCCCAGGACAGACATAAAAGCTACATAGATTTAAAAAGAAGACATCGGGAATTTAAAATTAGAGAACATGTATATCTAAAAGTCAAATAAAGAAGGATTTATCTAAATCTAGGAAGTTTTTCAAAGTTGGCACCAAGGTTTTGTGGCCCCTTCAAGATTTTAACTCGAATCGGACTCGTGGCATATCAACTAGCATTCCCTGCAAATTTAAAATTTCATAATGTTTTTCAAGTTTCATTACTAAAAATGTATATTCATGATCCTACTCACATCATCGATTGGAACATGGTGCAAGTGGAACCAGAAGGTGAGTTCCAAGCGGAACCTCTGCACATTCTAGATCAGAAAGAAACAATACTACGAAATAGAGCCATCACCCAGGTAAAAGTGTAATGGAAGCACTTTAGTCTTGAGGAAGCCACTTGGGAATTGGAAAAAGATATGTTGAAATATTATCCAACCCTATTATGAGAGAGGAATGAACACTGAGGACAATATTGTACTTAAGGGGGAGAGGATTTAAAATCCTCAAAAATTAGAAAAATTAATTCTATGTTGAATTTTGAAATAAATTTTCATTTTTGGAAAATTCGAATTTGGAAATTAATTGCCATTTATGGCAAATCTGAATTTGGAATTTTTGATTATGTAATTATTTATTTGATGATTTTTGGGAAAATGCTTGACTTTCCCAACTATCCTCTTTTATTGGACACATGTATGAGACAAAATTTTAATAAAATTAATGCTAGAAGACAAATGGAACAACTAGGTTAAAAATAGTTGACCATGAATCCATGAGTGGGGAACATTAATTATTTATTTGATGATTTTTGGGAAAATGCTTGACTTTCCCAACTATCCTCTTTTATTGGACACATGTATGAGACAAAATTTTAATAAAATTAATGCTAGAAGACAAATGGAACAACTAGGTTAAAAATAGTTGACCATGAATCCATGAGTGGGGAACATGTATGAGTTACCTCATAGATGATTTTTAAAAGTGTTGGAAGTTGAATTTGACCACTAAAAACCCCTAAAAAGTAGGGATTTGTAATGCTGTGAATTTTCCCAAGGAGGGAAAGGAATGAAAGACCTAAGCACAAGATTATATACAACATATGTGGGAGGTAGGACACTACTTATTATGTTGGGGAAATAATTGAGAATTGGTTGTTGTTATAAGCACTTGTAGTGTGAGGAAAAGAATATTTTGATCTATTGATGGTGACTATAGCCGAGGAGGATAATTCAGATTATCCCTTATGGAATCATGGTCAGGCTAGGGGGTGATTAGGACAAGTAACAGTGGCTGCTATGTTCTACAATTGGGTGGAACATGGTTGTTCCTTTTATTTTTCAGCATCATCTCATTCAGATATGTATCTCAGCTATGAATTTCACTATTGATGTTATATTTGATGGCTTGATACAGTATAATAATATCGGTAATAATATCTATCTAAAATATGATTGTGATATATATACATTTGGCTATATATATATATATATATATATATATATATATATATATATATGTGGAAAGAATAAAATTCCAAGTACATTCTTTATTTACATATATTACCCAGAATGATTGTTGATACAATACACTTCATACTGTCTTGCACAAGTAACTATTACAATCAATAGGTCTTTATCCAAACATTACAGTTGGGGTACCATAGGACCCAAGAGTTCCATATCATTTTGTGTTTTCTAAAACATAACTCTCTATCTAAGTAAACATAAATATAAACAGACTACATAAAACTGTCCGCAAATTCTCGCAAGGACTGGTGGAAGAAGATGGAACCCGAATACCTTTTTCGGACATGCAGAGTGCCTCCCCAAGTGTATGAGGTGCCTCCCAAACCTATAACAAACAAGATAAATGATATTTAGTAAATTATTAAAGTACAAAATTACTAAAATTGCAACAAAGTAAAGAATTTAAATTACTTAACTTGGGTTTCGATGCAGAAAGAGGCATCCTTGCCATCTTGTTAAGCCACCAATCCAAGATAGAGGAGTGAAGTGGGTGCATTTTTCACCTGATGGGTTCCCTCGCAAGAAAAAAGGGACCCATCATCAATGTTTATACTTGTAAAATATTAACATATTGTGCAAGGAGAAGGATAAGAAAAATATTTCATCTAAGAACATAAATCATGATAACCTCTAGGAACTAAATTGATAAAGTGAAAGGAGTAATAAAGTAAAATTGGATACCCATAGAAATGAATTTTTAATAACCAGAGAATAATACTTGGAAGGAGGGATTAAATATCTTAAATATGGCCAAAAATACTGTGAGATAATCATATTAAATAGAGTCCCTTTATTACACAGGAAGGCCAACGAATCTTAACAAAATTCTACAAGTTTTTTTCCAAAGAGAGTGTACAAGAGAAAACAATACTATAACGAATTAATCAAACAAAGAACGATTATTCAATACACGATGAGCTCTAACAGAGGTAAACGATAACACAATACAAATAAATTTAACAAGAAGTTAAATTGGGATACAAATATGTGTGAGTTTGTTCTTTTATGCACACTAAACAATTTTAAAATATGCGGGCTCATCCCCATAGAGACAAGGTATCCAATGTATGCAAGTAAGAGGCCCCTTCATTATTACATTCGAGAATCGTATTGTTAAAATAAAACAAGGTTCTATGATGGTTCTTTGTCGACTAGTCACGAGGGTTTAGTAAGGAATCAAAAAACTCTCTCCTCTCGACAAGGATACCCTTTTTTCTTTCAAATCGACGAACTTAATCCCGCTTCGAAGAATATCCTTATATTTCAACAATCGAGGTTTTTTTTATAGAGTATTTATAACATAATGCAAGTTAAACATGGTTGGGTTTGAACAAAAGGATGGGCATAGGACTAATCAGTAATTTTGAATTTAACATTGCCCATTACACAGTGAATTTATCACTTATACAGTGAGATTCTAGACAACAACATTTATACAATAAGTCATACTTAAAGGAATGTGGGGATACACCATTGTATAGACTCAAAACCAAACCAAAACTTACAAGGGTTTAGGTTTTTTCAACTAGGATCGAGCTGAGAGTAACCCAAAGGTTTATGGTCTGGAAGACCGAGAGTTTTGTAAAGGAATAACAAATCCTAAGCAGGTGTTGGACTATGTAAAGGACCCTGGAAAAAAATAGTAACATTATAATAACAGAATGAGATATGGAACACAATGTCAAAATAATAGAGTGAGACTTGGAAACTTGTACAGTGAGCCCTTAAACGCGATATTGACATAACAGAGAGTGGAGTATGGAAATTAATTATATAGAGCTCGACCCAACATGGTAAAGTATTTACTTACATATCAAAATACAATATACAGAGCTCGAACCATCATGGTAAGCATTACTTGTATGTATAGAAGTGAATTATACAAAGTACGACCCAACACAGTAAACATATTTCACACCATGGAAATTCATTATACAAAGCTCGACCAAACAAAGTAAACGCATGTCACAACCATGGAAATACATTATACAAAGCTCAACCAACACAAAAATATAATGTAAATAAATGTGTATTATAAATCAATATTCAAGACAAATAAATCTTGTATCACAGAGAGTACGCATACAACATGCTCTAGTTAAATCATATCAAAAGTAGAACGTATTCTCCTAGAAGAAAATAATAAATATGGAATGGGATATACAGATGGAAGAAACTTTCTTTATACAAGCCGAGGGTAAATTTGAAATATTGTGACCTCCATGTCACAAAGGAAACCGACTAAATGCCTTGACATCAGTCCTAGCCAGAGAGATGAGAATATTATAAAAGGCATTGGCCATCCCATGACCACCGTGACACTGCCCCAGTCACTTAACCCTACTATCATGGAGAAAAACATTGATAAAAACAAAAAAATGAATGAAATGAATGCGAGGGTAATGGCACCGTGTTCCTCTCTATAGTGGAGAAGGATGTAGAAAAACTTTGGAACCTCACCAAACTCCTAGCGCAGAAGTTAGGAATTGGGGTTAGGACCAATGCCCATCCTCTTTGTACGCTAGTGTTCAAGGGTGAACTACATAATGTATAGTTAGAGTATGGTGTATAGTGGTTGTAGTTTACAAGTGCATGGTGTTATTTTAATAATATAGCTAAGAATTTTATGATTTTCATTTTATAATTTTCGTGTGTTATGTTTAATAATATAGCTAAGACTTATATGAGTGGTTTGCACTAGTTAGGCCTAGGCTGCGAACCTTGACATGCCTAGTCATTATTATATTAATAATTACATTGATAATGTTAGTAGCAACGCCTAGTGGAAAACATTATATGGATCTTAAGATCCCTTGCAAACCATGTAGAAAGAATTATGACTTTTCCAGGTATAGATATACACTAACTGGTTTAGGATTTAATTATTCATTATGTCATGACAATTTAGACGATAGTGTTTCCCTTTAAAAAAAAAATATTTTTGTGAAATTTGGGGTACATTACAATGATATTTCCCTAGGAATGGCATCTATGCATCCATCCTTGGGCTTCAATCCCTCATGAAGGTCTGAACTAATCATCTTGTCATGAATATATATCCACCGAGAGGGTCCTGCAAAGACAAGCATGTTTACCCTCCAAGGGTCCATGAGTCACAAGTAGCATAACATTTAAGCCACACCTAATAATCTAACCACCCTAGCACGTGCATCAAAGCCCCCTTTTCAACTAAACAAATTCTCAAAGACGTTATACAACTTGTCAAATTTAGGTTTGGGAGGGGTGTCAAGGCATCCTATTGGGTCAAGTATTCCCCAGGTCCAAAGTTTTTCTTGAGAGAAACCTATATAAGCCATGTGTGCATGTGAACTGAATTGGGGTGAATTTATGGGCATGGGGTTCATGACATATAAGGGTTTGTATTGTCTCATTTATGGGTGCCTTTATAAAGGGTGTGTTGTAGCTTGGTTTTCAATGCATTCTTTTTCCTAGCCCATTTATTTTCCATTAATTAATTAAGGTCTAGACATTGGGTAATCCATATAGGTTAATCGATTAGCTTGGGGGGTAGTACCATAGAGTCACTTGACAGGATAGGTACACAGAGTGCCATGGGGGTATAGTTGATCTTGTAACACACTTGTGTAGATCCCTCAACAAATGGGACATCTATAGATGTGAGCTTATTCCTTTGCAAGTATTATGCTTTTAAGAGATATCGCTTCATTGTTTCTCAAGAAATATTGGGAGAGCATCTTGAAGGTTCATGATTTGGATTTTGTCTTTTTCCACCTACGTTCCCCTCTAGGACTCCAGCCCTTTCTTCCAATCAAATGAGGTGAAATCCCTTCATGGGTCAATATATTTGAAAATCCCAAAAGATAAGGAGGAAGATGAAAAGAAGTATGGAAGGTGATAGGTATGATCAGGAATGGAAGGTGACTCTTCAAGGAACCCCCCAATATTACCCCATTCATGAGGGTGACCAACCTACTAGGACAAAATGATACCCACCAGGGTCAAATAAGGAAAAGAGTATAAACTCCAAAAAAAAATCTATAATCAAGAAAGTTCCTTCACAACCTGTTCAAATGCTTCAAATATTAGAGTGGCACTTACGATGATACCCAGACTCACTACCTCATGGACAAAGGCCCATTTCCCTCTGGCACTAGGCCAGTGTGGTGGATGTTGATGTCATTGATGATGTGTGGAATGGATCGATGAGAAAGAAGGGCCCTACGAGGATATGATTTGTTGATATGGATCTCGTGACTCCATGTCTACAACCTTTGGGACTCGATACATAATCTCCTTAGTTACCCCTAGGTTGGGGGTAACAAATTGTTTTACCCTTTTTCTAATTTTAGGGTAATAATTGTTTTACCCTTTTTCCTAATTTTAGGGTCATAA
>CBVK0102947509.1:0-10174 GCA_900067695.1 Picea abies
CTGAATGCGCCTCTAACTGTGTAATGGATTCCCTGAAGACTATGAAATAGTTCCACCACATGAAGACATGAATGATGGCAGGGTACGACTGAAGTTGTACCTGCAGTTACACGTGTCTGCTTTAAATGATCAATATGTAAACTATAGAACCGAGATGTTGATTCGCTGTTCATATCTTTAAAGAATAAGTATTGCTAATCTTGATAGAATGATAATAAAAAACTTCACATTTTAGTTGTATTAATGATTGTCCTTGGTAAAGAGAAACACTTTTGACAGCTAAAGGAGTTGCTATATTAACTGAATTATTTGATTGTGTTATTGATCAGTATTCAGGTTATTAACTTCCTATTTCACAATCAATGATGGTGATTGTGATATCCCTGTGTTTACTTCGTTCTCCTTATACATTCTCATCAATCTTGTTTGTGAATCTGGAATTCGTATCTCTTGAGAATGCGTTGTCGTTGTTTTGTTGGGCCCGTATCATAGCTGCAGGGATGGTGGTCGACTGCCTGGTAAGCATATGTGCACCCATCATACCATCTGGCTGTTGGATGCTCTACAACAAAATGAAGTGAAACATGAGTTTTGTTGTTTTATACGCCAATAGTTGTCGCCGCTTCTGATGGACTATCCATATCCTTTTGAGGTGCGCTCTCATGGAGCCCACTAGCATTAGCATAAGATGAGGTCATAGAAGATGATATTAGTGGAAGAACGAATGATAAAGTAAGCAAGGACGGTTGGGCTAGTACCGTACCTGCGGCGATGGTGCTTGACTGGATGCTGAGCAGTTGTGCACCCATTATACCCATTCGTTAATGGATGCTGTACAACACAAACAAGTGAAACAACAGTGCTACTGTTTGATACACCTATAGTTATCCATGCTTCTGATGGACTATCCATATCTTTTTGAGATGCATTGTCATAAAATCCGCCAGCATCGACAGAAGACGAGGTCATACAAGGATGCTGGCACAAGAGAGAATGTTGAAGTGAACAAGGATGCAACCTACACTTTCCATTGAACCTTAGCCTGAGTTCATGTAGCACTCTATATGAAATACCCTTACGCTAACCCCAATGGTACAAAAAAATGTAAATGAACATATAGGCTAGTGAGTGGTGGGCATTGATTGTAAATGTAAATGTAATTATACATATAAGCTGGTGAGATGATGGTACTGTAAATGTAAATGTAATTATACATATAAGCTGGTGAGATGATGGTACAATGTCTTTGGTTCCGTTTTACGTAAATTAACCCCAATGGTACAAAAAAATGTAAATGAACATATAGGCTAGTGAGTGGTGGGCATTGATTGTAAATGTAAATGTAATTATACATATAAGCTGGTGAGATGATGGTACAATGTCTTTGGTTCCGTTTTACGTAAATTAACCCCAATGGTACAAAAAAATGTAAATGAACATATAGGCTAGTGAGTGGTGGGCATTGATTGTAAATGTAAATGTAATTATACATATAAGCTGGTGAGATGATGGTACAAGGTCTTTGGTTCCGTTTTACGTAAATTGAGTTAGTGCACTGGAATTTCATACCAAAGGAGCGCACACATTTTATAATGTAGTGTGAACCTGTGTAATTGCGTGAACCTGTGTAATTGTGTGAGGTTTGCGCACCATCCTAAGTTTTGCATACAATAGAGTACATACATGGTTGGTTTTGGGGCTAGAGTGCCTTCGTGTATATGTATTTTGAGGCTAGACTACTTATTTGGTTATTAGGATGTTGATCCATATGGTAAATGGCCACAATCATTGTAATATGTGGTCACATGCAAATATTAATGAAAACAAATCATCGCTACAGAGCAACCATGTAAAAGAGTATAGGGGGCTAAAAGTTAAGGATAAGGGGCTAATCTAGGGGGCTTAATCCCACAGGAATATTATATTAATATTCCTTAAGCTATAAAGTATGGATAATTATTTTAACCTAAGTTCTAAGGATGGAGAAAAGTGGGCCCAAGTTAGTTTTCAACATGACAAGTGTCAAGCTGGTAACATGCATACATGTATAGTTTGGAATTAGTTCATTTTTCGATCATTCCTTCACTCACTTAGTTCGCATCAGTACCATGTACATGTACCCTAGTTAGCTTTGGAGTTGCATTGGAGAAGGGGGTTGTCAAGCCCTTAGGCTATTGAAGAGGCAGGTTTTGAGACCCATGAACACTCTCTCCAATCGAGCGAATTGTTGGGAATTTATTTCCGAAGGTGCCAAACTACAGCTGTAGGGATATGATACTTCATGTCCATCCTAAGCCCTGAAAAGGAAGTGGACAGTCGAGGGACTGTTGAGCAGAGAAGGCAAACAATTCCTTGGGTGGGCAGACATGCGGAGAATGAAGGACTGTAGGTTGTTAGTTCGAGTTGGCACCTATGAATGAGTTTCCTATTGTCTAAGATACCTTATCTTGGTTAGGAATCCTTTACCCAAGTGGAGTTTAGCCCCAGCTCGAAGGTGACCCACTGTTGAGATTTATGCACAGTGTCGTCTAAGTCTGGGAGGAACATGGAACATAGTTGGTGTTCTTTTAATCAAAGATTAGTGTTAATTGTGTTAATTCATGTGTTGTGATAATATTTATGCATTTGTTTTTATGGGTTTTTCCTGTGTATGTTGCAGGCATATTTTTGTAATTATTCTATATGAATCTATGCATTTGCATAGTATTTTTATGATTTAAATTAGTATCAAAGCTCGAAATTTTAAGTAGCATAGCCCGGTTGGTGACTAAGAATGCTACAATGTGGTATGAGAGCCCATTTTATAAGACTGAGTCTTGATGGGTTGAGTTAGTAGAATGTTGAAGTGAAAATTAGTAGATAATTAATTTCTGGAGTATGTCTGCAACTTGTTTAATTAAATTATTCCAGTAAAATTGAGAGAAATATCATGGGTAATGTGAAGAATCAAGCCCATAAATTAAAAATAAGAAATTTCTGTGAAGAATCAAGCCCATAAATTAAAAATAAGAAATTTCAATTTCTAATCGAGAAATTCAGGCGTGTAGATGGCTGAATTTTCGAGTTAAAAAAATGGCCATGGTGCCCATGACAAAATTGGTTGAAATTGAAAAAAAAACCCAATTTCCACAACAACGTTATGGAGGAATTCGACGGGGAAAGGTCAAAATTCCTATGCCAAGATCAAATTGCATTTATAGGATAAAAAATGATTGTGTGAAGTTTAACTACAAATATTCTCGTTAAACACCATACTTGTATGGGTGAGAGATGAATATGAAGTTTGCGAGTGAGAATTATTGAAAAATAAATTAAGTGTTGGAAAAAGTTTGCGAGTGAGAATTATTGAAAAATAAATTAAGTGTTGGAAAATAATGGTGCATGAAGTGCACTCTAAAATTTGGCATTGCAATGTGCAGAGCTGGTGATGCGTGGAAAAATAATTGTGTGTGGGTGTGCGCACTAAACGTGTGGTAAAGAATTTGTGGTGCACACTAGAATTTGTCATCACACGGTGTAGAGCTTATGATGCATGCATACTATTGGTTCTCAAGGCACGTGGATTGAGCGCTAGTAGAGCGCAGTGTAAATTTGTTGGTGCACGCACAATGTTAGTGCATAGTGTGTGTTAAATATTCATTCCATTCAAAATTACAATTGGTGGTGCACATGAATTATTGGTGTGCAATGTGAGGACACTAAATCTTGGCATTGTGTGGTGGAGAGCTTGTAATGCACATAGAATATTGGTGTGTGACACAAAAGTTGTGCACACTCGATATGGGTGCATAGTGGACGTGCTACATTTTGTGCATTGCGTGTGTACAACTTGGGCATGCTAAGTATAGGTGTATAATTTAGAGTCGGTGCACGTGAAGTTGATTTGACGGACTATAACAATAGAAAAGCAATGATTTTTTGTGAATTTTTTGGTATTTTTGAAGGTTATGTTTTTGGAGGGAATTTTGAGGCCCTAAATAGTGTTTTTAGCTACTAAAAACAATGCACCCACAATGTATTTTTTGCAGCTGAAATGAAATAATTTGCTAATATATATCTAACATGGTATCTCATTTGTCAAATGGAGTTAGGATGAGTGATTTATAGCCCAAACAATGGAGAGTAAAGTTTAAGCCCCAATTAACTTTTGAAGGCCACAACTTCCCGCTCCAAAATCAAATTGAGGCACAAGAGCATTCTATGAAAATATATTTAACCATAAAACACATTGATGGAGATAAATTAAAATTTTGGCCATGCTAAAAATGATTAAGAGGGAATATAAGGTACCTGTAGCATTTAGGGAAAAATAATAATAATTGGCCTTAAACTTCAGCAAGCTATATCTTGCAGCCTAGAACCTAAAAAGAGGTGAAACTTGGACAAATTGTCCAAATTATAATGATGAAGGACCCCAATTGGGCTCCTGTCAAAACTATAGAAGCGAGGGTACAAATAAAAATAAATAAAGTTTATATTTTCACCTGGTTAAGGTATGAACAAAAGAATTCATGGATAAATTATATTCAAATGGTCATAATTTTATGCTTAAGACTTAGAATTGAGTAAGTGAATAGTCAATGGAAAGGTATTGGATACAGAAATCCAGATATCCACCCATAAAGTTGATATGGGAAGTTAATTTCATAAGGAACCAAAATATATAATTTTGATGCATTCTTGGAACAAAATTGTAGATAATTTTTATGAATTTGTTAAATTATCTAGTATAACAAACCTTCTTTCCTGCAAATTTTGCAAAGTAACAAAATTTATATCAAAATAGGATCAATACATAGTTCAGAATTATGGAATATGCACATAGGGCTTACAACCATGAATATGAGTTCACGGGGATGCATTTCAGTATGGGTAATGAAGGTGCAAATTCAAATGGATATGGAGAAGGAAAGGAGGAAATCATGAACTTGGTAGAGACCACAAAAAATATGCAAAAAGATGTCCAAATTTATAAATCTTATAATGAGAGGCTTATAAAAGCCAAGGAGATGGAAGAAGAGTTCAACATCAAATTAATATAGAACTTAGACAGAATATAGAACAATATGGATAAGGAGATTGAGTCAAGCAAATCAGGGAGTCGTAGATATCATGATGAGAGGATAAGAACAATAAGTGTTGGTAGGAATTACCATCACTACCCAAGGCATTCAACTAGGAGGGAACACATTATTTCAAGTCCATTTCATGTCAGGAAGCATAAGAGAAGGTCTGGGGTGGATGAGCTACAGGGAGAAATAAATAAAATCAAACCAACTACATTTGATCGTGAGCACAATAAGTATGAGGATGTGGAGACCTGACTATTGTGCATGAGGAAGTACTTTTAATTACATAATTACTCATCATAAGTAGAAGGAACAATTATCATCTATCAACTCGAAGGAAAAACATCAATGTGGTGGGACCAATTTGTGCAAGCGCAACACATTGATGAGAATAAGGTTACTTGGAGGGAATTCAAAAGGCCCCTCCAAAATAAGTGCTTAACCAAATGATATTATGATAAGAAAATGAAGGATTTCTTCCACCTCAAGATTAGGAGTATGATGATAGATGTGTATGAAAGGAGATTCTTAGAACTCTTTAAATATGTTTATTTCATCAAGGATGATCAAGTTAATATTTATAGGTATTTTAGTGGGATGCCATCATTTATTAGTCATAAGATATAATATGATGATCTCAAAACACTAGAGGAAACTATAAGAAGGGATAAATTCCTTTATTATCAACATAGACGAAGAACAACTTTCCAAAAGGGTTGGGAAGACAAGAAGAAAATCAATATGGAATGGAAGAAGAAGAGAACTAAACCACCCTTCTTTAGAAATAGTTCTCAGGGATAGTCATCTCCTAAAGAAACTAAAATGACCAAGACAATATGGAAAAGACAATGGAATCCACCTATTCAACGTTGGGGTTGTGGGGGAGATCATATGTACAGATATTTCCCTCGCAGATGTGAAAAGCTGAGGACTTCTCAAAATCTATAACAAGGTGATATAGTGGAGAACATGGGTATAAATGTACCTAAGATCTACGTAGCCCTAGATAAAAAGCAAGTTGAGTTTCAGTTACATATAATTGAAGTGGAACGTAAGATAAACAACCAAACCATTATTATTTTAATTGATTAAGAAACTAGTCATATTTATCTATATCTTAATATGGTGGAAAGATTTTGATTTCCAATAAGAAATCTTGGAAAATCTTGGTTGTTGTAGTTGGATACAGAATCTAAAAGGAAAATTAATGAGATGGTTAAGGCGTTCCCAATGGACATGAATGAACTACGCACGAGAGAATTTTTGAACATCATACCTTTAGGTTCCTATTACTGCATAATTGGTATGGATTGGTTATATCCAACATCATGTTGTCCTAGAATGTTATAATAAGGTATTTACTTGCTTGGACAAGGAAGGGAACTTGAGGACAGTACAAGGAATTCCGAGGGAAATAACCATCAAAGAATTTACAGCCTTGTAAATGAAAAAAATTTAAAGGAAAGGTTGTCAAATATTTGCAACACATATGGAAGAGAAACCTAAAGATAAGGTGCCAAATATTCAATATTATGCAGTCCTAAAAGATTTTGAATATGTATTTAAATAAATATGAGGATTTCCACCCAAGAGAGATATTGATTTCTCGATCAATCTGATTCCTGGAGAAACTCCAGTATCTAAGGCCACTTATAGGATGAGTACACCAGAACTGAAGGAATAAAAAATGCAACTTGAAGAGATTTTGAAGAAGGGATATATACATCTAAGTGTGGCACCTTGGGGTGCCCCAGTATTATTTGTGAAGAAAAATGATGGAACATTGAGATTTTGCATCGACTTCAAGAAGTTGAAGAAAGTAACTCTGAAGAACAAGTATCCTTTACCAAGGATAGATGACCTCTTTGATTAACTAAAAGATGAAAAAATATTCTTGAAGATTGATCTCAGGTTAGGCTATCATTGGTTAAGAATTAAAGAACAAGACATCAACAAGAATTCTTTCAAAACAAGTTCTGGCCATTATGAGTTCATAGTGTTGCCATTTGGGTTATCAAATGCAACAACTATTTTCATGTGTTTAATAAATGGTATTTTCAGGGACAACTTAGATAATTTTTTCAATGTATTCTTAGATGACATTCTTATTTATTCTAATTTTAAAGAAGAGTACAAGAAACACTTGAAAATGGTGTTACAGGTATTGATGGAGCATCAGTTGTATACAAAATTCAACAAGTGTTCATTCTGTCATAAACAAATTCATTATTTAGTCTATATCATTTCAGAGGAAGGAATATAAGTGGACCAAGAAAATATAAAGGCCATTGAGGGGTGGAAAACACCAAGGAATGTCTCTCATATAAGATAATTCATGGGACTTGCACGTTACTACACAATATTTATTGAGGGATTCTCAAAGATTGCACACCCAATCACTTCCTTGTAGAAGAAGGGTGTGAAGTTTGAGTGGACATCAGATTGTGAATGGAGTTTCCAACACTTGAAACATTTATTAACAAGTTCTTCAATACTAAAGATTGTTGATCTAAATGAACACTTCATTCTATGCATTGATGCATGCAAAGAAGGGCTTAGTGGAGTCCTTAGTCAAAATGAGTATGTCATGTGTTATGAATCAAGGAAATTAAAAGAGCATGAAAGAGACTATGCTACTCATGGTTTGGAATTAGCATCCATAGTGCATGCCTTGAAGATGTGGAGGCACTACCTCATGGGAAAAATATTTCAGTTGAGGAAAGATCATAGTGGTCTAAAATATTTATTTGGACAATCGACTCTAAATGCCAGGAAAAGTAGGTGGTTAGAATTCCTCAGTGAATATGACTTTGATATAAATTATATCAAGGGGAAATAGAACAAGGTGGCTTATGCACTCAGTAGAAGGGTGCATGATAAAAATGCTACAACAATTAGAATTTAGCAATCATATTTGAAAGATATAATCTTAGAGGTTGCAAAATCATCTTCACCATATATGGAAATAAGGTGAAGAATATAATATATAAAAAGATGAAATTCTCATGTACAAGGGAAGAATTTATGTGACAAATTCTCCAGAATTGAAAAATATAATTTTAAAAGAAATGCATAATGTGCCTTATGTTGGGCATCCAAGTTACTAAAAAATGGTTGTAGTTGTTAGGAGTCATTATTATTGGTCAGGTATGAAGAAATAGGTTGTTTATTTTATTTTTAGGTATATGGAGTGTCAAAAGGTCAAGGTTGAGCATAAACACCCACCTGGTTTGCTACAACTATTTCTCATTAATAAGTGGAAATGATAAGTTCAAACAACGGATTTCATCGCCAAACTACATAGAAGAAACAAACAACTTGATTCTATCATGGTAGTGGTGCATAAGCTTACTAAAGTTGCCCATTTTATTACAGTAAATCTTACACACAAGGCAACCAACATTGTTGATATTTATATGAGAGAAATTGTTTGACTACATGGTATACCCAAGACAATTGTTTCTAATAGTTATCGAAAATTTACATCATATTTTTTTAAATGATTATTCAAGGGATTCAGAACAAATATCAATTTTATCACAACTTATCATCGAGAGTCAAATGGGAAAATAGAAAGGGTGAATCAGGCGATAGAAGACATGCTAAGGATGTATGTGATGGATAAACCATCCAAATGGAAAGATTATTTTCATTTGGTAGTGTTGGATTATAACAATTGGTACCAAACATCTCTAAAGATGAGCCCATTTGAAACATTTTATGAAATAAAGTGGAACACACCAATGAGCCGGGACAACCAAAAAAATAGAGCAATCATTGGGTCATAACTAATCGGGTAAATTGAAGAGCAGATGACTAAAATAAAACTTAATTTAAAAGTTACCCAAGACAAGAAGAAAAGCTATTCTAATAAAGGAAGAACTCACAGAGAATTTAAAGTGGGTGACCAAGTGTTCTTGAAAGTAAAATCCAAGAGAAGTTCCCTAAAGTTGGGAAATTGTTCAATGCTGGCAACATGTTACTATAGGCCATTTGAAATCTTCGACATGATTGGTCTTGTAGAATATATGATTTCCTTACTGATATCAATGTGTATTCATAATGCATTCCATGTGTTGGTTGTGAAGCCTGATTATCTTCCTCATTCATAAGTTTGTTACAGCCATGCTTGGACCCCATTCCCTGATGGGAGAGTGTGGGTGGGATTTCCCCCCTACAACTGTCGTGAGGGGGGTACATGTGGGGGTGGAGACAATGGTTGTATCCCCCACCCCCTTAGTGGAGGATTCGGGGAAGCACCCCTGAAGAAAAATATTGGGAAAAATTTCCTTGTAAAATATTGTGATTTCGTAGTCAATCTGGATTGTTCATTATAAGGTCGCATATCTGTTGGTAGAAAAAAAAATTAGTGTTTTTTTCCCTACAAGGAAACCCTATCTTATGAGGGAATTATGTTGCAACTGTGTATTATTGTGAATGTTGTATTCTGAGAGAGGATACTGTGAGAGAAAGAAGAGGAAGTTACAACAATTGATTTGTAGGTTGTATCCTTCAATTTGTTGGATAATAAAAAGAAAGGACCTGGAAAAATTTCTCTAGTGGACGTAGCCCACACTAGGTGAACTATGTATATCTGTGTCTCTATTGTATTGTGTATCTTCTATTTTTTATTTCTTCATTTGTTTTATTTTATTACTCTGCAATCCTGTTTTTCTAACACCATGTGTCATTTCTTAAAATGTATGTTCTTTATGCTAATCATGTCATTGATTGAAATATGATTCAAGTGGAGAAAGATGGAGACTTTCAAGTGCATGCGGTGTTAATATTGGAGCAGAAGATCAAGCAGTTATGGAATTGAGTTATAGAGATGATAAAGGTCCAATGGACCTGGTAAGGTCCTGGATATGGAAGTTGTGAGCACGAGGATGCTATGCGGACATGATACCCACATATTTTGGAATGATTTTGAAATTTTGGTTGTATATATGTATATAGTGCATTGAAGAAACTACATAAATAAGGGGGAGATAAATGTGATTCCCCTAGGACAAACCCCAATTGTACATATAAATGTAAATGAACATATAGGCTAGTGAGCCATGGGTACTGATTGTAAATGTAAATGTAATTATACATATAAG
>CBVK0102947534.1:0-20378 GCA_900067695.1 Picea abies
TGTAGATCCAGAGACATGACTATTTCCCATGGAAACTTTAATAAAAATATCACTCTATATCCTCCTACCAAACCAAGCTCAAACCAAGAAATTCCCATGTGGCTAGGAGATGGGTACAATGATGATGAATATATCCAACAATTGCTTACAATTGATTTATCCTTTTCTTTTAAAGATAAAATTGATGATTATCTCATTTGTAATTCCATAATCAATCCTGATTCTCACACTAGTGTTTTTTGTTATCTTTTAGCAATATAAAAACCAACTTCAATCTATTATTCATGTATATGGATTCCTCTACTTATCTAGATGAGTATGCTTATCAAGATTAGTAGGCGTTGTCTAATTCTTGGGTGTGTAGGTGTCCCCATTGTTACTTTTTATGTTATGCTATTTCCATTTTATGCAAGTGCGATCCATTTTGGTGTGTGAGGATGAAAAAAATTCCAAGATAATTGGTGATTGTCCCTATAATATTGTTACCATATAAGTGAAACATGCTAAGTTATTACAAGACCCATCGTGATCATGGATCAAAAACTTTGAGGTCCACTTAATAGTTTTATGGTTAAGACATAACTATTCTAGTAATAAACATCTCCCCAACCGACATTGTAGAGCACCCAACTTCTCTCATTGAAACCACTAAGAATTAAGTTTATCCACTATTTTTATGTTAATAACATATTAATTGTCATAAAATATAAGAGTTATACATGGAAAGAATTGTGTTGTGAAGAAAAAATGGTTGGGTGGGAGGATGAAATTTGTTCAAAAGTCCTCCACAACTCAATTTTTCATGGATATATGATTTTCAAGAGTTACAAACCCTAATAGTACCCACAATTCCAATAAAGCTAATTTGGAAGACATATTTTCCATAGTTTTTATGAGAAAATGCTTTCCAGGTAGAGGTTAGAGTGTTGCTTCACACAATATCATGATTCATAACCACATATTTACAACAACATATTGTACCAATATTCTAAGAACTAGGTCCTTATACATGTTGTGATGGCTTTATTTTATTAAATTGTATGATTAAATCCTCAATTGTAATATTACATTATAGAAAAATATTGCACTCTAGTTAAAACAAAAAAGATCAAACCTACAAAGTATATAAATATAGAACTCAAATATCTTAATAAATAAATTTCGCTATCGACATGGAGATCTATGTTACCTCCATGAATATTACAATTAGGCAAAAAATTCCCCATAAACATTATACTAGTTGTCTAACTTTAGCAATTCCTTGACTCAAAAGTTTTTCATGACTTAGTATAATCCAAGTATAGAATTTTTCCATTATAGCGATTCCTTAAAATTTGAACTTTTATGTGCTTTCTATCATTTAAAGGCTTGATAATTTATATTTTGTTGGTTAATATATTCTCCCTATTTGTTGAAATTTGAATTTTTTATGCACCTATCCAAAACAAATACATGATTACTTGATCTTTTCCTTCATTCCACACTATTAGATTTGGGTACAAATTCCTACATTGAACTGATCATAATGTTGTCGCAACAATGTTAGAAGAAAAACAAATACATGATTACTTGATCTTTTCTTTTATTCCACACTATTAGATTTGGGTAGAAATTCCTACATTGAACCGATCATAATGTTGTCACAACAATGTCAGAAGAAGGGAAATTATATCATTGAAATTTGTGCATAATTGTTTCGATGACAATTTAACATCATCAATCAATCGTCAGAATTTCTATGCACTTAGAGTGCTACATGGTAGATTAAAATATATTTAGATACCCTGATAGTCATCGAAATTTTGACACTTGGAAAATGACTGATCAATGGTTAAAGGTTCCATTGGAAGTTTCATATGAATCTCAAATGGAACTTATCATTAAAATACCAATGTTATAGTGATAGTTGATCAACCTTAGGGTCATTTTTTGAACAATTTTTTTGGTAAAGTCATCAAAATGTTGCCTCTAAAGTGATGGTTAGTTGATGTTGTTGGAATTGCTTTGGTATTCTAACCATGTCCACAAATACTCAATATTGTCATAATAGTAATGTTGGACCAACCACAAACTAACATTCAAGATGTCATACTAACAACTAGCACACAAAATTATCATCATTAAGTAGTTCGTAAAGCTTGGTACACATCTACAAAACCTCCAACCCTGTCAAAAAAAAATATGACCAAGCACACTCTTATGTCCATGGAATGGTTTCATCACCTAACTCATCAATTTATCATCATTTATAGGTTATTAAAATGTGGTACTAGGCATTGGAAGTCCAACAAGAAAATGATTTTTTTTAATGTTAATCATACCTTGAAGCTGTTGAACATAGTCATTACTAGGATTAAGGATAACAATCACTCCCTTGGAGATGAGAGTAGTTTTAAGGAAAGAAAGTAACTCATGAATATATTGCAAGCAATGAAGAGATTGTAAGAAACTCGTGAATAGATTGAAAATGATGAAGAGATGTGGTTTAATAAATACCATCACCACAACTATAAATGGAAAACTAATGAATAGACTGCAAGCCATGACAAGGTAGCAACAAAAATGGTTGACCAAATAATTTAAATATCCCTGTTAATGTTCAATTAACCACCTAGTGAGGGTCCATCAATTGTAGTCATTTTACGAGAGATAAAATCTACATTCAAGAAATATATATACATAGAAATCTTACATAAGATATAATTATCAAATAATTTTTCACTTGGAAATAATTAATTGAGAGCTACAATTTATCATTCGATTAACATGCAAGTAATTTATGGTCCATATACTAAACCCTTAAAGTGACCAATTGACTAGTTATCAATGCAATTAGTATTAAGAATGGGTATCACTCCAAAATTCCTTTATTCAAGAATAATATAACATGGTAGAGATTGCAATTCCACAATTGGGAAGAGGGCCTATTACCACCCAAACTAGCAACCTTTGGAGGGTGCTATTGGGAAGCACAACATAGGAAATGCACTATTGTCACCTTAGCACAATATACCCTTAAATTTAGGCCATCTACTTAAATCCATGGGGGGTATCCCAATCATTAGAAACAACATGTATAGTAGAAGTCACTTCCAACTACACACCTCAATACATGTTAGATAAACCAATGCCTTAGTAGCAAAATTCCTTTAAGATATTCAACCAAAAGTTGGGACAATAACTACTAGAATATAAAGAGGGTTAGGAGATAATTATAAAAGTGTTGATATTTGAAAGAAATATGTTACAATAGAAGTATGCATCACCACTAAGAAATCACTCTCTAGATGAAGAGGAAATATTCCTTTAACCACTCAAGATTGAGATCTAATTGCACAAATAAAGAGTGAATGATATACCTGAGTTATAACTTGATTATATTATGTAAAATGGACTAGCTTGCTATTGTCCAATAATTCTAGAATCTGATTTGTGATTAAAAAATGAAGAAAATGCAGATTTTGGGTGAGGAAAATCACCCCAAGAGTGCCTAAAATCACTTAGAATGATGAAACTTGGCTACTTTATCTAGGTGACCAGATTTGGATCCGACAAGAACAATTGGCTATCGACACAAGCTCTAAGATGATTAGCACAAGAAAATTTTAAGGCTATGGACGAAGAAGAATAAGAACTTGTTGGTGTGAAGGGCCCCATGCCATCATGATTGATGTCCATTCTTTTATGTAATGTATGTAAACTTGGGTAGTATAGTGTTGCAAGTAAAGAAATAATGCGACTTTCATGAGACCTTTTCCACGTGGGAGAAAATATAAACAGACAAAGAAAAGAAGGAGAAACAGACTTGAGAGAAGTGGAATCATTGGGGACTCCTAACCTTCCAGCTATCCTCCTAGTCAACTCAATCTTCTTTATCATGTTTTCCCACAATGAGAAAGGTGTTATTTGGATGTGAATGATGTAGAGAGGTTGCCCAGATGTCACCGAGGAGCATAGAGACGAACTAGAGAGATTGTAACTTTCCCACTGCTGAATAATAAAGATCCCGATGAAAGTCAAAAGAATGTTGGTTTTCCCGCGTGTTTGTCGTATTTGAATTTGTTTTCTATGGGCGGAAATGACTGCATTTTAATTTAATGAATGGTTAATGGAGTGTATTGTAATTTTATGGTTGTTTGTGTATTGTTTAGCAAAGAGAACATCATTCCAGTTATTGTTTGAGCTCATTTTATATCAATATGGTCCCCATGGGTCAATGAACTAGTCCAATAACTCTTACTCCATGCCTATACATCCATTTGGTACTTGGAAATTGACGACCCTCCTTGCTGAGTCATTTCTACTTATTTATAGGTTGTTAATTTTGTTTTTTAAGAGACGTGTGGAAATTTTAATCACTCCCAGAGTCAAAATGTTGTTTTCTAGTGTATAACTATGCTCATGGGCCATTCACTACAATTTTTTTATTATTGTTCCCCGTATTCCGTATATAAACTATACTTCACAAACTAGTATCTTGGAACATTTATTATTTTCCCCAAACATTTCCATCTTCTATTGAATATTAAAGTCACCCTCTATATGTTTTTACTTGTTGTTGGTTAAAAAAGTTGCCCCTAAACATTTTTTTGATGTTGTTGGTTTCCAAGTTCCTCTTTCAGATGTCTTCCTTCACTATTGTTTGTCTAATTCACCCTATAGATATTTATTTTAATCGTTGGCTGACTCATTCCGACTAGGTTTTCATTTGGTCATTTCCCTCTTCCTTATTCGACCGACAACCATTTGTAGTTGACTAGATCCACCCCCCATTTGACTAGGTTTTCATGTGGTCGATTAGTTTCCCTTGGTCAACTAGACAATGCTAGACTCAAACTGCAATTCAATTGTTGGTCAATTTCTTGAATTGACTTCTGAGTGATCGACTGGTCTTCCCCTTAATCAACCCTACCATCATAATAGTCAAATAGCCTTTCACTTACTTGACCTGAATAACAAAGAATTTGTTTGATCTGTCATTGCTTGACGTGAATTGTGGGTGGAAGACCGAACTATTATTGGAACAACTCGACCGATTGGGTTGGTATGTGGATTTTTGTATCTAGTGAGATCCAAGGTTATTTTTTTATTGCAAAGGTTTTTCATGTTAGTGATATGAATAGGATATAAGCCTATGATTTACAAATTAGATGGCATCAGAGTAGAAGTTCAAATTCATTTAGTGAGACTTGTATGGTAAGTACCTGTGGTGATTACAAAAGAAAGGAACAAGAGTTGTTTCTAGGGATAGAGTGAAGTAGAGCATCAATAATGTCAGGGGAATATTATGGATGAGAAGAGGAAGAAGTTCCCAGGGTCAGGTTGGTTCAATTTGAGAAGATTTTGACCATATTGACATCGATTGTGTCACAACTATTGGTAGTGAAGAGAACTAAAATACCATCAATAGAGGCTTGTCATGAATTCTCCAAGAAAGAAGAAAATAATCCAAATATAGAGTGTAAGACTGAGCCAGAGATGGGAGAATGCAGCTATAGTAAGACACAAGTACATTCCATGTAGAGGCCAAGGTGGAAATCAAGCCATATGTCGGGGAAGTGGATGCTACCAGGATAAACCAATGGATACAACAAATGGAAGTATACTTAAACATGCATGAAGTAATTGGAAAAAAATATATTTCTTTTTCTTAGTTGAATCTTGAAGGTCATGCTTTGGCATGGTGGGAATGTGATGTAGTAAGAAGAGCACTAGGAAATTAACCATCAGTGATTGATTTGGAGGTGTTCAAGGACATGACGAAATCCCAGTATTGCCCAATAGGATATGAGGAACACCAAAAAATAGTATGAAATTACTTCATGAAAATATAAGGACAATTGGTGCAGGAGTTCACGATAGAGTTCAGGAAGATATAAATTCAGATGGGAGTCTCTCTGAAAAGTTTGGACACGTTATTCAAGTATTTTGGGGCATTTTTATCTTATATTCCTAGAAAATTGATGCTATTTAGACCAAAGATGATTGATGAGGATAATATTCAAGAAAAATACCTCGATGGAGACAAGTGGAAGAAACAAGCAAGTAGAACCACTAGAGAAGTAGTAGAAGAAGAAAAACAAGAAGAAGTCGAATGAGAATAAGATCATGGTATAAATGCAAGAAGAAACACTTTCCATCCAACAATGTAAATGATGTGATTGAAAGGGACACACTAAGGAGAACTACTGGAAATTATATCCTGATAAGTGCCCCAAATATTTCTATAAAAAGAAGAATAAAGCATTGATATCAGTGGATGTTGAGGAATGGGTGGATAACACCTCAGATATAGAAGGGAATATTGATTGCACTAATATTTAGAAATCGGTATAACTACTTTTTTACAGTCTCAAGTAGGAGAAGGAGATGAATGGAATTTTCTACATTAAAATTCACATGAAGCAGAATAAGGTGGATTGTTTGTTTGATTGCATATCACAATCCAACTTGATCTATGTGTAACTGGTTGAGAGGATTGGGATGGATACTCAATATCATCTGCATCCATACCCTCTAGGCTAGTTAATGTAAGATGTGGAATTCAAAGTGAGAAAGCAGTGAAATTTTAAGTTTTCTATCAATCATAACTTTTTTGATGAAGTAGTTGGAAATGTGGTCCCTGTAGATATATGTGGAGTCATATTAGGAATCCCATACTTGTACATAAGGGATGCCATTTTCAAAAGAAGAGATAATCAATACATGCTAGTCAAGGATGGAAAATCATATTCTATAAATGCACACAAGGACAAAGATATGATCTCTCTAATTAGTACTCATTAGGATAGAAGAATACTGGATAATAAAAAGAAGTTTTTCCCATTTTTCTTGAGAGAAGGAAAGAAGCAAGGAGAAAACAATGAGTTGGAGATGAAGGTATCCTTAGAAGGATGTAGTGTTGAGTAGCTTCAACAAATACAACAATTGGTTGAATTATACAAGGAAGTGATTCAATATCCTTAGGGATTTCCACCCAAGAGAGAGGTTGAACATGAGATTTAGTTGTTTTTGAAGTCACCACTGCCTAACATTGGACTGTATAGATAGTATTTCATTGAAGTATATGAAGTAAAGAAGAAATTTAAAGAGTTGCTGGATAAGGGAGTCATCGGACCCAATACATCACCATGTGGCTCACCCATAATCATGGTGCCAAAGAAAGATGGAAGATGGAGAATGTCCATTGACTATCATTCCCTAAATAAGATCACCATCAAGAACATATATCCGTTTCCAAGGATTTATGAATTTTTGTATCAACTACAACAAGACAAATTCTTCACTAAGGTGGACCTCAAATCAGGTTACAACCAAGTGAGGATCAAAGAAGAAGACATGTGGAAGACAACATTCAAAAAAAGGAAAGGTCTATACGAGTGGTTAGTAATTCCTTTTGGATTATGCAATGCACTTGCAATGTCTATAAGACTAATTAATGGTTTTCTACGCCCCTTCATTGAATCTTTTATAATAGTATATCTAGATGACATACTAATCTTTAGCAATAATTGGAAACAACACTTCTCACATGTTACACATGTATTAGAGACCTCAAGGAAGAATCAGTTGATTTCCAACTTACATAAATGTGAGTTTGGAAAGACATCCTTGATGTGTCTTGGACACATGTTTGGAGGAGGAGAGCTAATGGTATATCCATAGAACATTGCAGCTATCACCAAATGGCCTATTCCCACCAATGTGATAGAGGTCATAATTTTCAAGGGAGAAACTGAATATTTTAGGGAATTCATTGCAAACTTCTCTACCGTAGAAGTGTCATTTTGAGTCATGACTACCAAAGGAAAGATATTTCATTGGGGTAAGATAAAACAAAGAGAATTTGAAGACTTGAAGAAGAGAATCAAGGATTTTCTAGTCTTATCCATGCTGAATTTGCAACAACCTTTTGAGATTAGACATATGTTAGTGGGTATGCATTAGGAGCAATACTCATGCAAGGAGGAAGGCTTGTGTGCTACCATTCAGATTTGTTTCATGGATCAATACTTGGCTACCCAACGTATGATAAGGATCTCTTTGCGATTGTACAACAAGTGAAGATGTGGAAGCATTACCTCTTGGGAAAATACACCATCATACACATGGATCATCAACCCCTTTAATATCTTCAAAGTCATAGAAAGATGTAGCAAGTGAGTGTTGATGCATGCAACATCAGACAGATACTTCCACATTGACATGTGTCTAGCATGTGGAAGTCGTTGTGAGTCTTCTAAGTGTGATACTTTGCTTTAATTAAAGTAAAGTGATTTTATTAGTGAGTTGAGTTTTATTTATGGAAAATGATTTAATTAGCATTATTGAATTGAATAATAACCATTGATCTAAAGTGAGGTGAGAAGTAATCTTAGCCATCAATCACTATATATATTAGGGTTAGGTCATAACTAAATATTATAAAATCAAGGCTAGGGTGAAGGAGGAAGACACTTTTGGTGAGAGACTAAGGTGGTACATACACACATATAGCAAATAAAGAATTTTTCTTGCACTGTATGAGTGGGGAGATCTCATTGATTGGGTGAAGATATTTGATGCAAGTGTTGATGCAGAGAGGGTTGGATCATGAAGGAATGTGTTTGAATATATTGTATAGGTAGAGAAGGACTTCCATCTAGATATCATACAGGTCAAGGAGAAGAGAGAGTAGAGGAAGTTGTAGGTGGGTTTCAACTGATTGAAGTTAGAGGAAAGAGTTGCATCGTACATAAGTTTTCGTACAATATTTTTCATACATGTACGTGGGAACCAATGGAGACATGAGTGTATACATGGGCATGCTTAAGGGAAGGTGTGTACATCTCAAAAACCGTGTTGTTCATGGGTCGTACAATGGAACAAAATGTTACAAGTTTTTCTATAGTTGTATTTCTCTTAAGATCCCATCATCCCTATTACAGGAGCCCTGATTTGACCACAATAAAGAATATAAGTATTAGTTTTCCCTCTAGGGTTTTTTTCATGGGTTTCTACCTAAAAATACTTGTGTCTTGTCTGTGAGATTTAATTTTCCTTATTTATGCTTCCAATGTAATGTTTAGTTGATTAATTAGATTTGCTTTAATTCAATTAGTGATTTATTTGGATTTAACTATCAGGTGCTAGGTAGAGGGGTAAAATCAACATGGTATCAGAGAAAGTGCTCTAAGAGGAAGCCAAATATAAGATCCATATAAGTTGGAGGTATATCTATCATATTTGCAAGGATATCTTGTTATATTTATAACCAACATGCATAAATCAAAGGACAAATTTTGGGGAAACAACAGTATTGAGGAAAAACTAGGGTTTTGTAGGTTTACAGAGTTGTACGTGGCCTACAGAAGGAACAAACACATACATACTTGGGACTCTTTGGAGGTAGACACATATATGTGGGGTGCAGTAAGCAAAGACACATACATACATAGGTATCATTAAGGAAGGTCGCATACATACGTAGGATGTAGTGGTGAGGAGCAAGTATAAGGCCGTACATGAAAATATAGGAGAAATTTTAGTAGATGGTTATAAGATTATATATTGGATATGGAAACTTGATTACAATTTTAGGATAGGTTGGATGGGGTTTCCAGCTATAGTCATTGGAAGGAGAGAATCATGTTGGTGTTGATGGATAACGAGATATGGGAATTTTCTAATACTCAGGGAACTCCTCTAACTGATGTGACAAAATTGTTTATCCATAATCAAAAGGATGTGAAATCCAAACACATAATTCTAGATGGAGTGAAGGATCACTTGATCCATCATTTATTAAGAAAGAAAATTGCCAGGGACATGTGGGAGGCTCTGAAGAGCTTGTTTCAGAGAAAGAATGAGAATCTAAAAATGTCGCTGAGAGAAAAGCGCAGAGACACCAAGATGACAGGATAAAAAATGGTGACAAGTTATCTCACCTAGATTCGATAGGTTCGAGATGAACTAGCTGCAGTTGGGGAGACAATGACTGATTCAAAATTAGTGAGGATGACATTAAAAGGATTTATGAAGAAATGGACATCGTTAATCAAAGGGATTGTAGAACATAAGAACCTCCCTGATTGGTCAAGGTTGTGGGATGAATTCATTTAGGAAGAAATTTGAGATGATGAACTAAATGGAGGTCGACATAAGAATGATGATGAGAACCGTACTCTTTCCAACTAGAGAAAGAAGGGAAAGATCAAGAATATTGCCAGTGGAGAGTCTACCTCTCAAGATGGAAAGAAGAAGGGCATGGGAAAAGTCAAGTGCTTTTCATGTCACAAGTTTGGGCATTATGTAGGGCAATGTTCGAACAAGAAGAAGGGTGGAAATGAAACACAACTAGAGGTAGTTGTGATGACAAAGACTCAAATGGATGAGTTTTGCAATAAGTCTGAACATAAAAAGTTCTTACTTGTTTCACATAATTCTTTGGAAACCATATCATTTGGTGCATGGTTGATAGATAATGGAGCCACATTTCATATGATAGGAGAACAAGAGTTGTTCGAGATCTTAAAAAAAGTCTGATTCATAGATGTATGTGGAACTTGGTATGGGGACCAAGCATTCAATGAAAGGATTTGTAACAGTTCCATTCCTGATGGAATTAGGAGGCATTTTGAGAGTGATGGACATGTTGTGGGTGCCATAATTTAGGAGGAGTGTGATATCAATCTCAACGATTGAGAATAAAAGCTACGATGTATTGTTCTAGGATGGACATGCATTGATCAATCATAGAGGATGTAGTGTAGACACAACAACTATTTTTGGTGTTATAGAGAGAAATTTGTATAGGATAAAGGGCCAGCCTATGCAAGTATTATCAAACAACATAGTGGGAGCGAACGAGGATCAGGTAGCTTCAAAGGTTGAGAAACTCAAAGGGAGTTAGTATTCATGTTTAGGTGGGAAGGATCATCCTTCCAATTCTGTCAAGAAGGAGTCATGGTTCAAGATGACCATTCAAGATGCTAAGGAGAAAGAGGATTCTAGGAGCATGATCATAGGGATGTATTTGAAGATGGTTCCAAGCAAGATGGAAGGGACACCTTCTATTTCATAGGGAACAACCAATTGGGTGGATTGGAGAGCATCCGTGGTAGCATATCTGGTAGTAAATATAGATCCACATCCAAGTGGGAGAAGTACCTTCCTCTCTAAGAGGAAGTGTTGATGCATGTAACATCAGACACGTACTTCCACATTGGGATGTTCCTAGAATGTGGAAGTTTTCGTGAGTCTTCTAAGTGTGAGAATTTACTTTAATTAAAATAAAGTTCTTTAATTAGTGGGTTGAGTTTTATTTATGGAAAATGCTTTAATTATCATTAGTGAATTAAATAATAACCATTTATCTCAAGTGAGGTGAGAAGTAATCTCAGTTGTCAATCACTTTGGATATTAGGGTTAGGTCATAACTCAATCTTATAAAGTCAATGTAAATGTACTAAAAGAGTAAGTAACTGAGTATATATTTATATATTTAGTAATAAAATATTGAATAAAACTTCTATAAATTCAACTCAGTTACTTACTCTTTTAGTACATTTACATTGACAACTTAGATTGATCTTAACTCTAGAACTTCTCATAATATTTTTCTTTAATCTCTCAAAACCCTCACAATCCCTCTTGACATGATGATTAGAGGAATTTCAAACCCTAGAGGCATTTTCTCATGCGTATAAAACCTTCATAATTTAAAGGAGATGGACGGATGGATGGATCTCAGAAGGAAAACACAATTAACATACATGAAGGTATCCATATGAACAAATCTTGCAGTCTTTGAAAAAAGAAAACATGTCGAGCCTTAAGAATTCAACTGTTAAAACATGTAGGTATGGAGATATGAATGACATAACTTGAAGACAACATTATGCTTGGTACATTAAACAACACCATAATATTTATGCATTTATTCAATCACATCAAACATAAATGATAAATTATTTGGTCATTTATGTCGAAATCAATTCCAATCACATAAAAAAACCATACATTTACAATGGATATGATGTAATTGGTTTCCCGAGGCTTTCGTTAATAATCAAATTAGAGATACAATGTTAGAAGAATATATATGGATTTGCATAGAGAATAACAATGGATTGCAATACAACATTACAGTCTGATACATTCATGGTCAATAAATATCTACAAGTCCTTAGCCCTCTTCTCATAATCTGCTTCTAGCTTGTGAGATCTCTTGGTCTAGAAAACTTTGAGAACAAGTTACACTATGATCCCTAAAATTCCAACCCTTCACCAGATTTTCCTCTCTTGTCTTTTATAATTGCTGTCTTGTCCAAAAAAAACTTCTTGCTTTCTTGTTCTTGAAACCACTTCTTGTTTCTTGAAGTGTTTTTACTTAGTAACAAGCTTATTTACATAGTAAATTGTACATTTATTTTACCCCTGTTGGGATGATTGAGAGCTGCTTGATTCTCCTTATCTTGGAAGATATTATTTGGTGAAGTGACACATACAATGCCAAACTTTTCCCATTAGATACTTTTGATCATTCAGAGTCCTCACTACCTCATCTATATTAGTATATTGCTCATATGATGGTTGAGGTAAATTTTTGAAGATCGTATTTAGATTGTCCAATAGTTGAAAATCTTTTGCAAATAGATCTATTACATCCTATCCCTTCAGAGTACCTTCCAGTTTGTCAAAATTTTCACCACCACTCCTTGCATCTAACAACTTTTGATAATTATTTTATGTATACAAATATCCATTTACATCCCAAAAATATGGCAACCCATGCTTTATAACATCATTAAAAAACTTATTAAAAGAACCAATTTCCCCCACAAGTTGATGGGATTTATTCTCATCATTTTGTAATATTCTTTTCTTTGTGAGGACTCTTTTAGAATCCATGAAAATGATTGTCATGTTAGTAACATTCAATTCCTTTAACTCCTGCTTTGTTCTACCATTTAAGAACTTTATTATGTCATTGTCCATCTCTGGCTTATTCTTTATCTCATTAGCTATTTTCTTAATATCAACAAAAGTAGCAATGACTAGCCCAAGTTCATCTTCTACTAGAGAAAAATAGGACTAGTTATTGAGTATGGTAGAAACTATATTATCCCAAACAATATGTTTGGATCCTTTCATAGCTGATCTCTTTACCACCTTTACCTTTAAACGAGCTAATTCATTTTATCCTTCCTCTTTGTCAACATTAGTTTGTGGCAAGAATACCTCTTTGCTCTTTACCTATTCTTCTAGCTCTGTTATCTTTGCATTCTTATGTATGATCTTATTTGTCAATGTTGTTGATACCTATAACATTGGATAGGTACTTCCAAATTGGCTTGTGTCTAGCATGTGGAAGCTATCAAAATCCTTCTACTTTGACACTTTACTTTAATTAAGTAATTATTAAAGTAAAGTGTTTTTATTAGGGAGTTGAGTTTTATTTAAGGAAAATTATTCAATTAACATTAGTGAATTAAATAATACTCGTTGATCTCAAGTGAGGTGAGAAGTAATTTGAAGTGTTAATCACTTTGGAGATTGGGGTTAGGTAGTAACTCAATTTTATAAAATCAAGGATAGGGTAAAGGAGAAGAAACTTTTTGGTGAGAGATCAAAGTCATACTTTTACACAGAGATAGCAAAGAAGGACTTTTGCTAGTGTGGAGTCATTCAAGAGTGTAGAAGAAAAGAAGGAATTTTTCTTACACAATGTATGAGTGAAGAGATCTCATTGATTAGGTGAAGATAATTTCATCCAAGTGTTGATAAAGAAAGGGTTGGATCATGAAGGACTGTGATTTAATATCTTGGATAGGTGGAGAAGGATTTCCATCTAGAGATCATACAGGTCAAGGAGAAGAGAGATAAGAGGTAGCCACAGGTGGGTTTCATTTGATTGAAGTCATAGGAAATATTTGTGCTATAAGAAAGTTGTCTTACATTATTTCCATACATGTACACATGCGCCAGTGGAGAAATAAGCATATACGCGTGCATGCTTAAGGAAAGGCACATGCATCTCAAAAATCATGTTGTTCATGGGTCATAGAGTGGAACAGACTATGCCAGGTTTGTCTGTAGTTGTATTTCTCTCAATGGGACACTATCCCTATTATAGGAGCCCTAATTTGACCGTAATAAAAAAATCTAAGTATTGGCTTTCCATACAGGATTTTTCCATGGGTTTCAACCAAAAAATATTTGTGTATTGTTTGTGAGATTTTGGTTTCCTTATTTATGCTTCTGCAGTAATGTTTAGTTGATTACTCAACTATTCTTTAATTTAATAAGTGATTTATTTGGAATTAACTGATGGGTGCTGGGTAAAGGGGTAAGATCAATAGTAAGGCTTTACAAGTGGTTAGGTTTCTTGTAGAAATTTCATCTACTGATTAAATACTATAAATGATCCACGAATAGGAGAACATACATGCTATCTTGACCACCATTGAAGAAGGTTGCAATAGTTGGAATGATAATGAAGCTTGATCCTTTCACTCATGAACTTCTAAGTGAATATTATGAGGGAGATTAATATTTTAGAGGAGTCTACAAGTAGTTGAAGGAGAGGTTAGTAATTGTCATGGGAGGAAATTACCACATCCAAATGTAATATTGTACAAGCTGGACAAACTAGGCATACCCCAGGACAAAAGAGTTCATTTGATGAGAGAAGCACACATTGTTAGGGTTGATGGGAATTTTAGCGTGACACAATAAATGGTGAATTTGAAATGGTATGTGTATTGACCGAAGATGGAGTAGGTGGATAATTTTGTTATAGTTTGCATTATGTGCAGCACTAGAAAACCAAACAACTAGAAACTTGTTTTTTACATGCCATTGCTAGTGGGTAGCAGACCTTGGGAGAGCATCTCCATGGATTTTGTTAGAGGTTTTCCTATGAAACTTAGAGTCCATGAATACTTATTCGTTGTGGTATACCTCTTTAGAAAAATGTGTGTGACAATCTCTAGACTAGAGGCAACTAAACTATTCTTCAACCATGTTTGGGTACATTTCAGATTTCCAACCTCCATCGTATTTGATCAGGACAAGTTCTTGGGTAGATTTGGACATTGATTTGGGAAATAATGGATACCAAGTTGAAGTACTCCACTTCCTTCCATCCTCAGGCTGATGGAGAAACCAAGATTGTTAATAGGACATTGGTGCAATTATTGAGACTTTACAACATCAAACATCCAAAAACTTGGGATGAGCAGTTAGTCTACATTCAAAAATCCTAAAACATAGCACTCCATTCTTCCACTAATAAGTATCCTTTCGAGACCTTTTTTGGTTATTTACCTCCTTTACCATTTGATATCATGTATGGATAATAGAAGGAAGAATCAAGGATTCAAGAAGAAGAACACAAGGAAATATCGTTCATGGAAGAGATCAGGAAGATACATCAAATGGTTTATGAGAAGCTTGAGAAGGGCCAACAATTTTACCAATCTCGGTATGATATGCACAAGAAGGATCACACATTCTGTGTTGGAGAAAAGGTGTGGCTCTACCTATGTAAGGAAAAAATACAAGGAGAAACAAAGAAACTCAAGCCCATTAGATATGGACCATTTGAAATCATTTAGCAAGTGAACGAGAAAAAGTGGGTCGTCACATTTTTCACAGATTTTGGCCTTTAATACATAAATGAATTGAACACCTTGGCGAATCAAAATAATTAAAGTGAAATCAAATTTTATGATAGATGTTTTGTGACTTTAAAATGTCTTGTTTGTAATTTTATACACTTTGGCACATCAAATCAATTTGTTTAAGGGTACCAATGGCCTAAAAAGTTTGTTAAAAAAAAACAAATACAAACCAAAATATTGTAAGTTGGGATAAAACATCAAATTTTACATAGTCTTAACTTTTGGTTTAAAATAAAATTTATGCATACTTGCTCTTCCATGAAATAATTTTTATCTTCTTATGGACATTATAGAATTTTAAAAGAGAACTTTGAAAGGGGTAAACATTATAATTAATATGTATAATTGAAGGTTTCAAAGTGGATACTCCCAATGTTATTTTACCAAACCACTCAAATAATAATAGCCACTGAACTTTAGTGAAACCCCAATTTTCATCTTTTTGGAAATCCCAAATTTCACGTGTTTCAATTTTGATTGATGTTTTTGATATAGGTGCCCCTAAAGCATTTAGGGTTCCGGGAACATATTTATATCAGCATCAAAAAATACAAAGGAACAATGTCATGTTTCACGTTCACAAACTTGCAGGGTTAGAGGTTGTGCCAAGTGTTGGGATTGACTCCAAGAGAGAAGGTGAAACAACCACATCAATTTGTGAAATAGCACGGTTGGGGTTTCATAAAAAATATCATCATGGATATACAAATATTGCATTTAAAATGAAATGGTACCACACAATTCCTTGTTTGCTGCCACATATTACACCTATCTGCAGTTACATCAAAGCACTGGAGTTTGATAATCAGATATCAGCCACGTGGAAGAGGAAATCAGTTCGAATAATTCATCCACAAAAAGGATCATCATTATAGAATTATCCATGCAAAGTCCACCTCGCAGTTCTGTTGTAATTTTGAAAAGAGAATTTGGTGTATACACATGAGAACTAGGTCAAATAAATAGTGATTCACCAAACCAACACGTAAAGGAGTAATACCACATATTTTAGGGTTTGTATCGAATGATTAAAGTTTCAATTAAATTACATGGAAGTGCCACTGTGTAAAACTCATAAAGGCGGATTCGCTACTCAAAGAGTTGTTATATCAACAAAATCACTGCATTAAACCATAGAGTGGGTTCATAATTTCCATATGCCACCATACCGTTGAATATTGTTAGCATCGGATGCCATACTAAGACCATTCGAGCACAAAGGTTTAGTTGTATCTCCACGATTGCAGTGAAGAATTCCAAGGATCGTCATTTATCCAAGCAAGGAAATCGAGTGCAAGATATCTGCTTTACAAAATATTGCGAAAAGGAAACCCTAGTTTACCATAAGTAAAAAGCATAGCGATTGCAAGATTCGACCAAAAACAATTACAGTTGCACCAAGTCATCAAATCATTATTTCATTTGACCAATGCTGGTAAACATCTACAAAAGTTATGTTTTGATAAGCTCAACTTGGATATCGTGGGTAGTTTGAAAAATATACGATTTCTGGTGCAAAGTCTCAATGATACTAACAGAAAGTTCCTTGCTGGCTAGGGTTTCATGAAAATGTTGAAAAAAAATTCGGCTAAACATCATGAGGTAGAAAGGCAACAGTTCAATAGAAATTTCAATAAAAGAAGATCTAAATAGTTCACAGAAATTGGAGGAGGTCTTGGGGATTAGATAACAACCTGACAGTACAACGTATCAGATCTGATTAAGGTGGGAATTGAAGCCTAAGATCAAGAAACAAACTCACATGGCTATATAAAGAGCAGGAATACAAACTGGTGAGGAGGGTCGGTTCTTCACTGTTACATTTTTGTCAAGAAGGGAAGGAGGTCATGCTTGAATACTGGACACATCATGGACACATCATGAAAGGAGGATTTCACATCATGGACACATCATGAAAGGAGGATTTCGATGCTACACAGGCTGATTTCTCTTGCCAAAAAAGTTCTTAATTCTTTCTTCAATAGAGAATTAGTGGAGCAAGAATAGCCTCGACACTATTGTTTGGATTTATTTACATGCTCATTTTTCTTGTGGTTTTTGAATGTTGTTTAAACTAGTTATTCTTATCAATTTGAATAAAATTTGAGAACCTCAGTCTTGTTAGTAGATTCATTTGTGTAGTGGAGTTTGTAAATATTGATTTTTGTTAATTTATAAATTCTTTTACTATAGATTTATGTGAATTCTTTTCATAACTAGTTTATTTGTCAAATTGATGTATGTCAAATGAGAGAGGCATCATTATTATTGATATTAATCCTATGATTGATAATCATTGATGTATTGGCTTCATGAATTCTTTCTAAAAAGATTATCACTCATCATCCTCATCTATAATTGATATTTATGTTCATGTTTTAAAACTCTCATTCAACAGAAAAGATCTTTCTATATGTCAAGATCATATCTTATATATAATACTAAAACTTTTCTTTGACTTGGTGTAGATATAGTTGTCAAAATCCATTCTTAGTAATGGTGGTTAGTGTGCTTTATGATTTCTTGATGAATTTCTTCTAAGTCTTGAGAATCAATCTTTTCTATTTGCACTTTAAATAGTATTTGCTCTCAATAGAGATAGGATTAGTAGATTATGTTTTTTTTCTGCAAAACTAGATTAAATTAAATTAGATATTAGTGATTAAGTCTCATGTCTAAGGAGAAGCTTTACTGTTAGTGGCAACCGGATCCACATACCGATGGACTTCACCATATCAAACTAATATATGCCTAATCCTGGCCTTGATTGGGTCACGATCCCTCTTCCAAGAGGGAATTTTCCATCTTGTCAACAATTGGCACTAGAAGGAGGGCTGCATATGAGAGAAAGAATTGGAATGCAAGCATATTTTTCTTGCTTGGGATTTCTCAATTCTCTCTTGAACAATGAATTGGTGCTTGAAGAACACTTGATATTTTTATCAAGCTTATTTAAATATGTGTTTTATTTTGTAGGGTTTGAATTGAAGTATTTAAAACTTTTATTCTTATTAGGTTTAGATAAATTTTTGGAACACCTCAGTCTATGTTGACAGATTCATAAGTGAACAAAAGTTGATGTTATCAAATTTTTGTTAATCATTTGCTAAATATTTTTCTTGGAAGTTATGAGAATTCTTTTAGTAATTATGTTGCCTCCCAAACAACTATGTATCATATGAATAAATGCATCATCTATTAATATTATTTTTGTGACATTTCTATATGTCAATATCATCTCTTACATAATACTAAAACTTTTCTTTGACTTGGTGTATATATAGTTGTCAAAATATATTCTTAGTAATGACGGTTGCTATGCTTTATAGTTCTTTGGATTAAGAATTGAGACTTGTGATCCGGAAGTTATCTTTTGTTGCTAGAGAATTTTCCCTCCTATCAACATAATGCTAATCAGATTTTTCGGTATGCATATTTCTACCTTGTGCTTCACTTCCATTGTTCTCTTTAATGTTCGACTAAGCTTTCTTTATCTTCTTTCTATTGTGGGCTATTTCATGTATGATGTAACATTCCATCTAGAATAGTTAAAGATAATAACTATGGTTTGAATTTTGCATGGACTCAAAAGCTTCATAAAATCTATGAGAATGAATGGGGTTTCATGCTCTGGAAATTTTTTTTTGTTGTTGTTTTAGTTTTTCTTTTTTTTCATTTTATTGCAATACTCAAAAATATAAAAATGATTCAAAACACATTTATTTACACACTTTCAAATTTTGTATATAACCCTTTTTTTGTCTTTGCTTCATTTTATTTAACTTTTGTTTTACTAATTCTAACATTTAAAAGAAAACTAAATTTTTTACTTTGGGGTTTCCTACAATCATTCACTTGTTAACTTAGTTTTTTTTTATAAGTGTATTAATATTAACTTTTGTATATTAATATTTTCATTAATTTTTGTTTAATTTATATGTGTTTATATTTCATTTACACTAAAATAAATACAAAATGATATAACTTCCAAAATACAGAAAACATCAAATATCTTAAAAATATTTAGTTGTTTATATTATTATTATTATTATTATTATTTTTAAATAGTATTATTAGTTTTACAATAATTAAACAAAAACATACAAATTATTAAGCTGCAAAAACTATAAAAATTAAATAGTTGCAAAACCTATAAATTTAATAATTATAAAACCATAACTAGAGATTCATTCTTAGACTCTTAGCTATAGGGTCTAATGTGCTTTATTTATGAGGCTTAAAACCTAGGGTAATATTCCCACCTCTTCTTTCTTAGCCTCATGAGAGGTTGAGATGTTGGTTTCAAACTATTCTTGTTTCGACATCAACATATTTTGGTGACCATATTGGGGAGGACCGTTCAATGGTTCTTGCTTAGTCATGTTTTAATTTTTTCATGTCCTCTTTTATCCTCTCTAGATTTTCTATGTCTCAATTGATTGGAAGAATGTATAGTGTTTGTAACCCTACCGTGTCGAATACTAATCCTGGGAAAAATATTTGAATTCGAGGAAGACCTAAACAATTTCTCGTGGCTTATACCTACCCCTTTGAAGCTCACTCATCCAGTTAATCCTTTGCCTTACAATTTCAAAAAAAATTTGCTTTTATTTCATGGTTATGAAACCGTTACAATGGACAAACATATTCGTGCATTTTTCAATGCTTCTACTATCCTCAAAGTTAATGAAAATGATAGTTGCATGATCTTGT
>CBVK0102947687.1:0-11139 GCA_900067695.1 Picea abies
ATGGCATAAACATTAACACATGGAAACATAACGTGGCTCTCCCACTATAACTAAGGGGATCATTGTGGGGCACAAGGGAGGAAATTGCTATAGAAAATCATTAAAAGGAGAAGAGGCATAGGGGAAGTCATAGCCCAGGCAGAAGAGAAATTGCAAGGAAAGATGGTGAAATTGTTGGGAAGCGAACTTGCTGGAGAACGAGAGAATCACTAGGCAACAAGAGGGGTGAATCCATGAGAAGATGCAATGAGCAAAATCGCTAGAGGAAGAGAGGTGAAGTGTTGTGCGAGGGATGAATCCCTGATCATTGGGCATAATTGTAGGCAACATAACAGCAAGAAAAGACAGAAATCTAGGCAGCATAATTGTTGGGGACATGTGTAATTGGTCTATTGCATTCCCATTGAGTGAGCGTTAAATAATTGAAAAAATCATTAAGAGGGCAGATTCCTGAGTGTTGAAGTTGTTGAATTAAAACAATGAAAAGGACAGAAATCATATTCCCTGTGGAAGAAGGACGAGAGGAGAAACGGGGCCTATCTCAAAAGGAGAAAGCGATGTGTGAGAAACATAAGTTGTTTGCTGAAGGAGAAATCACTGTGGAAGAAATAGAATGATGGTTTCTCCTTAAATTCTGAACAATATGGACATTTTAATTGCTCCATGGAGATTTGATTTGCATCCTTGAGATCTCTGATGCAAGCTAGAAGCCTTGAAATAGTGAGAGCCCATGGCTATTGCTTGTATATAAGTTGATTCAATGAGTAATTGATTAGAACAGTGCTCGTCTGTGGTTGTGTTTCTTTCATTGTTGACGGTTTCGTGTGTTGGCTTCCAAATTAGTGTTGTGCACTCTGAGCTTAAGCAGGGAACTGTCTTCCACTCTGTATCAATTGGTATCATCGTTGGAAGGGTTCTTGGAGTGATTGCAACTCCAACAAGAAAGGAAAATTGGGTAGACGTTGTCCTTGAGAGACAACACCAGTGACTCACTGAATAGAACTGTAGAGGTAAAAAGAAGCGCAGCGCCTACAATGGGTTGGGTAGATATTGTTGAAAAGTCAAAATGCACATAGTGAAGGAGGAAACTACCAAGGAAACGAAAAGCCTTGTATTTTGTAAACAAAGAATAGCCTGACATGGAAGGAAGGTTGTAATGCAGATCTAAAATTTGCATGTTGTGAAAGGCAATGCTGAGAAAGAGAAACTCTGGACAGAGTTAGCTAAGGGAGAGAATTAGCTCCAGCATAGAGGATTGTTGGGTAGAGCTATTGATGGAGATGAGAAAACAGTGCCAGTAAGGAAAAACTAGGCAGAGTTGTGCACAGAAAGTGTGTGAGGAAGCAATCTGTAAGAGGATTTGCATATTTGTAGCAAGGAAAGTTGCATTGTGAGTTGCAGTATGGCACAGAGATCAAGAGCACAGATCGGTGGAGGAAAGAACAAACCTTGCAAAGGTGAGGAGGAGATCAAGAAAGAGTTGCAAACCCTATTTGCACGGTTAGTTGCCTTGGAGAAGGCTTGACATAGAACAAAGTCAAAGGAAATGACTCACGAAAGTGAAAACAAGTGGGAAGATGTGTCTCCCAAAGAGATACAACAATGCTCATTTGGAGCTAAGATAAAGTTGTCCCAATAGTAGCAGAAGACAAAGGAAGAGGTGAAGAACTCTGTCGCAGAGCAAACTGTGTTCATCAACAAAGGAAAGATGAGATCAGTGAATGGATTTCGAAATCAGTGGAAGTGAAAGAAGATATCCATGTTGTAGAGGAAATACATGAAGATGAGGAGAAGGCCATTCAGTGGACCCCTAGAGAAGATGATGAAGAAGAGGCATTTGCAGCAAACATGCAAGAAGATTTGGCATTGCATCCCCTGACTGCATCCCTGAGGAGGAAAAGGAGATGGAAAATGAATTTGCAACACCTTGCATGCAAGAAAGCTAGGAATAGCAGCGAACCAAAGATGTGGATCAAGTGCTAGTGAAAGAGGTGCACATGGAGTTTGCTAATACCTGGAGGACTCTTGTCCTTTTTCACTGCAAGCGCTAAATTGCAAAAAGATGGATTAACGAAGAAAGTGTCACCAGAGGAAGAATCTATGGGAATGTTTGTTTCCCTAATGTGTGTTGTCATGTCGTAGGTACCGGGAACATGTACACCACTGCACATGAGGAAGAAGAAACTATTAAGGCCAAGGAGCTTGGTGAAGCAGAGGTTGTCCATACAAGCATTAATATGAACAAGGGCAGTGATGGTGCAATTGGAAATGTTGCAGCGAAGATGAAGGTTCCATTGATGTTGGTGGCAGCCTCATACAAGGATAAAGGGGGCACTGTATTGTCCATACAGCATCATTGTTCGGGGATGATGCTTTGAAGAAAGAGAGGCTAGTGAAGACAAGGCATCGCTGGGTGCAAGAGTAGAGATGAAGAGCACTGAAGAGGAGTGCGCAGAGTTCACTGGGGAGTTGTTTTATTCCATGAGACAAGTTAGTGCAGCAAACCAAGGATCAATGAACCAAAAGATGACTTCCACTTGTAAATTACAGAACCAAGAATGGTTCAAGGTATGAAGCAAGAGAAAGAAGTAGAAGAGATAGAAATTGTTGCTAAGTACATGTTGAGGTAGCATGAGCATAAAGGGAGCAGCGTCAAAGAGTGAAGGTGGCATGTGGCCTCAGCACAAGGTAGTGCTTTTCAAATTTCCCTGAGTAGTTTGATGCAGGGCATCCCTAAGGCATGTCAAGTTTGTTTTCTTCGCCTAATTTATGTGAAAAAAGTGGAAAGAAGGGACAACGGGAGCATTCTCATCCACCCAACCCCATCTAGTCAATGGACACCCAAATTCTTGCATGTGAAAGCACCATTTCTTGACATATATGGCAGGGAGGGTGAGCAATCATTCTCATCGCTTTAACCATCATAGCAGTGTTGTATATCTCTCCTATATATCGGATATATCGCTGAGATATACAGGAGGCCGATATATTGTTTGGAATATGTCGCGACATATCCGACATATTGAATGTGTCGCGACACATTGTGAAAATATCGCAAGATGATGGAAAATATCGGCCTGCCTGCCAAAAAAGGTAGAACTCAATTCTGCAGCATAGTTTTTGTCTAAGGCATTCAGTTGGATCCAAGATCATGGGTGCTGGTCAAATTGAAGGATGGAGTCACTATGCCTGCAGTACTTTCTTCATTATATTATGGATGAACCAGGCCTGGTCTAAAACTATGATCTCATCGCTGATATTTTTACTTATTATATGTTGTATCATCTCGTCAATGAATTACCAGAATGCTTGCAGGCCTGTTTATATTAAAAGGAAGTTTATTTAATGAAACACAACCTATATGGTTTCTCAAATGCAGTATGTATATGCACTGTGCAGAATGTAATTTTCTCTCTCTTCCAGATAGAAATTACAGATATTCCCAAGGAAAATAAAAGAACTGAAACATCTCACGTGTATAAAAGAAAACAATTATGCAAAATATTCACATTTGAATGAAAATTTATAGAAACTGTCAATAATTGGCCTGTGTATGTGTGTCTAATAGATTGCAGACTACTAAATCCAATGTGTTCAAAAGTATGCTAAAGAGGCCAAAATGGCATATTCCTTTGCAACGAGGATCTAAAAACAAGAGCAAGTTGCTGTGGCTAAATGGACATTGGCAGATAGGCTGGATGGGATGGATGTTTGAACATAGACAAGATGAGTCATCAAAGATCTGCTATGGCCTTCAAAGGGGCAATGAATAGTAAATACCATGTCTCTGTTAAAAAGAATACCACTCAAATCAATACGAGTCATGTGCAGAAGATCATGACCAATGTTGTATTTTCATATTTATGTGGCAATGTGTCTATTTGATGTTGTTATTGCTTTACATGTTTAAAAAAATGAAAAAAATGGGTTTTTTGTATTTTTTTGAGGTCTTGCGACATTTTCCGAGATATTCCGATATTTTCTGCCAATGTCACCGATAAGTTACATTCCTGACTCTTGCCGATACTTTCCCCGAGACGAGATATACAGCATTGCCATGAACTAATTTCAATAATGAACCCACCATGGAAAAGTAACATCATTCTCCAGCTGTAATTGAGGAGATTGCTGAGGCGGATCATTAAAAAGAGAAGAGGTGGCAGGGAAATCACAGCCCAGGGAGAGGAGAAATAATGGGGAAAGACCAAAAAAATCATTGGGCAGCTAATTTGCTAAAGAAAGAGAGAATCATTGGGCAGCAAGAGGCGGATTCTTGAGAAGACTCAGGGAGCAAAATCACTGGAGAAAGAGGAGGGAAGTAATGGGCATAACAGCAGAATTTCCAGGCAGCAGACTCACTGTAGGAATAGAGGCCCTGGTTATTGGACTGAATTGCAGGCAGCACAACAGCAAGAAAAGAAAGAAATCTGGGCAGCGGAATCAATGGGAACAACATGTGTAACTGGTCCATTGAATTCCAGCTGAGTGAGCATTAAAAAATTGAGGTAATCATTTAAAGAAGGGAAGACTCTTCAGTATTGAAGTTGCTAAGTTAGAACAGCTAAAAGGCGAGAATCATATTTCCTGTGGAAAAAGGAATAGAGGAGAAATGAGATCTGTCTCAGAAGGAGAAATTGCTGTGTGAGAAATGGGAGCTGTTGGTGAAGGAGAAAACACCGTGGGAGAAACAGAGGGGTGGTTTCTCCTTGAAATCTGAGCATGGGTATTTTAATGGCTGTTGAAATTTGATTTGTGATAGTAAGATCTCTGATGTGGGCTTGCCTTGTAACAGAGAGAGCCTATGGAGGCTGCATGTGTATAAGACTAAGTTGATTTGTTGATTTGTTGATTTATTTAATAGAACAGTCCTTGTCTGTGGTTGTGTTTCTTCCATTGCTGGTGGTTTCATGTGTTGGCTTCCAAATTAGTGTTGTGCACTCTGAGCTTCAGCAGGCAGCTGTGTTCCAATCTGCATCAACTTGTTACTGTAAGTTTAACATCATAGGGGGTATTGTCCCATAGAGTACACTATTCTCAACATCAATGTTTCTTTTCCTTCTAGAAACTAAAAATGCATGCCTATATCATATGATCTTCCCCTGTATAACCATGATTAGGCCCTGGAGTAACAATCTTTACAAGGCATGTAAAAATTCACTATAGGACTGATTAGACTGTTTTTAAATCTCTAGAATATAAATGAATATTTATAAAACCATAGCATAAGAAATTGATGATCAGTTCATCCAAAAACCATCATAGGTTGGCATTGTAGATGACAAAAGCTGAACAATACCACAGACGTATTTAGAAAATTATGTTGTGTAGGAGTCTGAAGAACAAGTCCTATTTGTCCTCTGTCAAAGCCTGTTACAACTGTGGTGAAATAAGCTTTTGCATATCAATAGAAAATCCATAGTAATACTGCCGCATAAAACATTTCAACCTATCTTTGTTTTAACAGAACATATTTCCGCACCATCTATTTGAGTCCTTAATATAATACTTAAAAATCAAAATGCCCATATCAGAGGATCATTGCTGCTATTTAACATAAGTGGTATTGTTATGAAAAAGAAATAATTAAATTGAGAAATTTTCAGGACAATAAAGTCTAACAATCTTACACTGATTTATTATTATCAGGTCCAATAAACAGCCTGTCAGGTGCTGTTAATTCACATGAATTATCACAACATTATTAAAGTTGGACCAAGAGATGGGATCTCTCAAAATATAATCTGATAGAAACTAAGAACAAAGAGGGTTCGCAATAAATATCACATGATGGTTTTAGTAATTTAATCAGTCTTGCCAAAATATTAAAGAATGAGTCTAATAGCAACAACCAAAGATATCCCCGGCAGCAGGAGAGTCAAGAATTCAGTGTTAATTACACTAAAGTTGACAAATAAGTCTTATGTATGGCATACTGACCTGTCTGAATTTACTTCTGGTGTACGGCTTAGTAATCTTACAAAAACAGGAAACAGAAAGGGATATAAAACATTTCTTCATCTTTCCATCATCACAGTTCGCAACTATTCTTACATTTTAACAAGCTGCTCATCATTGGCGAAGCTGGAAGACATCGTTTCCTGGCCTTTCAATGGTATATCACTCTCATTATCCATTAAACCATATTGGCCAATTTTCCGGAAAAACTTGACAAAATTATGCCAGTGGTCTGGAAAGAACATAGATGCACCCATACTTTTAAAAGTGAAAGAAGTCAAAAGGGGGAGATCAGGAGAGTTTCTAAGATGAACATTGTCAGTGATCCTCTTAAAAGCAGCATTGTCACAGCAGGGAAATGAATTCTCGCCTGCAACTGGCACGCCATGTTTATGACTTGCTCTTCGAATTTGAAGGAAAACTGACTCTGGACTACATCTTGCTTCAGCAGGATAGTAGATATCTGAAGCATCCATCCTTGGCAAAATCACTAACGATGCATTTTTGGCAAACATCTCCATGAAGGCATCATACCCATCATGACCTTCTACATTATAGAATCCAGCCGTAAGTTCTGCTGCATGTGACTTTGTTTTATACCACCAATGAACTGCTGGAAGCTTTCCAGATACTATTACCTCATCCTCCAGGAAAATACTTGCAGCTAGAGAAAGCATGCGATCTCCATGAGCAATCAGTTGTGCACTATACCATGTAAGAAAAAACTCTCCATAGGGGGAACTCCAAGACCCACCATTTTCATTGAAGAAACCTCCCTCATTAGGCCACTGATTATATGATGGACTATCATGTGGACCTCCCAGTCCCCATACAGGGTGACCCATTGCTTCAGAATGCTGCTTCAGGTTGGCTAGCATATATTTATCATAGCATTGAAATTCTCCCACTCCAGGGAATTTCCACATGCCCTCTGGGAAGGAAGGATATTTCAGTTCACCATTGGGACCAAGACCGACAGATATTCCCTGTATAACAAAATGCATGCATCAGCAATTCACTGAGATCTTCAGAAACATCCTCGAGTTATAAGCAGAAACGTAATATTCAGAGTCTTTGGTTTCCAATTCCACATATTAAATATATCAACGTGGAGTTTTTACAGAAGGGAATTCTTTTACTTCTTTTCTCATATCCATACCTTCCGCAACTAAGTTCAATTCTAACGAAAATGAAATAATCTACTTCCCATGTCCATCTATTTGATGACTATAAAAAGGCAATAGAAAAAAGAGTGAATGAGGTTGCTTCGAGTACTTTCTCCTTTTAATTCACTAAGCAAATGACAATAGCGTGTATAAGAAACTAACTGCTTATGTTGTATTTTACAAATTGGATTCAACACACAGACAACTGACACGGATGTCCTCAATGCAAACAGAAAACATATAGTTAAATTAAAAAGATGGATTACTTACCACAATTGTATTCCCAATATAGTCGGAGAATGTCGATCTGAAGCTTTGCAACATATCAGAGAACATTTGAAGTGGCGTACGGCCTTCAAATAGAGGAAGACTGTCAATAGCTAGGGACAAACAATCTTTGTACCTGTTTCCCAATCGGTCTGTGAAGAAGATGTCTGGATCACTTTTACCCAATGTAAGAACCCAAGATGGAAGAGGTATAGACGAGCTTTCTTGACCAGATTTACTACCATTAAAGCATATTGAAGCCTGAACTTTCAGTCCTGCTGCTTGGATCATTTTCACCAAAGCCAAATATGCAGACCAATCATATTTTGTTGGAGCATCTCTCTCCACAATGCCCCAAAATACCTGCATAACCACTCCATCCACACCAAGAGCCTTTAAGGCAAGTAAGCCTGCTTGAATTGCCTTGCAATGGTTTAAAGTGTTAGAAGCGGATACTGTATCTGCAGGAAGCATTACATAAAAGGGGAAGTTCTGCACAACCAAAACAAGAAGGACGAGTTAGACTCCATCTCCATCCAATGGGAAAAACCTTAACAATACTGTCAAAGTCAACATCCATATGACTTATCATTGACAGCATCTTGCCAGTCATTTTACCTGTAACAAGCATTTCATTGTTGACAAGCACAGGTTTGCAAAACAATCCCAAGAAAACCCAAATGGGAAAAGGGTAAACAGTTCAAGAATTTCTCTCTAAATGTCATGGTAACTTCTACAAAACAATCACAATAATTCTCAAGTACCATGAACCTTATGGGTGTTAGAATTTTTAGGGTAAGTTGAAAACAGCAGTCACTTTTTATTTTCAAAGCTAAAATACTTTAAATCTGAAGTACAAAACACCATATAGGTTTATAGAGGGCAGTGACAGTAGAAGAAAAACAACCTTAATAAATCTCTGATCTTAAAATTATAAAGGCATATAAACAATAAACCTAGATCTCAAACAATGAAATGAAAACCCTATATAACAGTAGAGATCTCTTAACAGTGATATGCAAACCCTCTAAATAAAACAGCAGAGATCTATGCAAATACTCTTCCAAGTGTAACAGCGGATTAGCCAAGGCTTATTCAATGTCAAAGTAAACTCAGACTGAATGCAATAGATAGGTTCAGATCATAGACATTGTTAACAGTTCTATAGAAGCAGTTTCAGACAGTCATAGAAGCAGATTAGAACTCAGATCATATACTAAAACTCAGACTTTAAACAATGATGAAACCAGACAAATAGTACTGAGCTTTTTCTATATGACTGTACTTAAACAACAAACTACTCAGATCTGAACTTTAAAGAAAAGAGGTAAGAAATACATACCTGGTACCTGCCTTACCTTAGAGGATGGAGCAAAACCACAGTAGGGATTAATCCTGAAAGTTATGCTCAGTTAAAGGTTCGGTTCATGGATCAATAACTGATCTTAATATGCCAAAGAAGAGAAGGAACTTTCATGCCACCGGTTAGGGTTACTGGAACTAGCAAACAAGAACCCAAACCCTAAGATAAATCCCCACGGCTGAGATTGGACACAGCACACACAGAAAGTGAGGAAGTTTCAGTCAATCACTCCACAAGATTAAGGCTGCGGCACTCCTCAATACCCTTGAAAACGTTACAGCAAATCACAGAACTCATGAAGAAGACACGGCAGTCATATGGGTGGACAGCAACCACAAGGAGGTACCCACGGCAGCAATAAAACAAGGTGTGCAGCCCTCACAGTACCCTCAACAGGCAGCGGCACCCTCAGCAGCACCTACAACTGCAATGAAACTCTCCCTCAACAGGCCGCGGCTCTATGCAACAAGGGATCCAGACTGCAACAGCAAAGTCTCCACGCTAGGTCTCTCTCCACGCTAGGACAATTACAAGACTGAGGCCACAGGTCTATCTCCACGCTAGGATAACAATAAATGTATGAAAGTATGTAATAGTAGGAGAGGGGAGGGTCCTTTTTATAGTGGATAGGGTAAGGGTTAGGGCTAGATTAGGGCACGCTAGGGCAAGGAGGGGTAGGTTTAAGTTAACATTAATGTCACATGCTTAAATTATGAATTTAAGCATGTGACAATAAACATAACCCATAATTAATAAAACACAACCCACAATCAAAAAGGTAAAGCCCACAACCAACAAGGACCCCAGAACAATCAACCAAGGACAAGAGGGGTTTAACAAAGTGGCATTACTCATTCCTTCAAGTCATATGGTGAACCTATTACTTTATCAGTGAACCTATTACTTTATCATCACAGCATATGGGATTTTCTCCCTCTTGTGGTTATGTCCTTCCTCAAGGAAGGTCATGTACCATCAAGTTTTACACCAAGGTCAGAGACCAAGGATCTACTCATGCCCCAGGCATGAGCACCCTGGACCTAGTCCAGGGGCCCTAGATATATCTAGGGTCTTTAAATGCTTGGTCCCTGTTATCGCACGGTTTGTAGGAAGGGCTTAAGTAGCTTGAGTCAAGGCTTAAAACCGGCGTAACAGGAGCCTCCCCACCCACTGTCACCTCGATGGGGGCTCTTTCTATTTAGGAGGGCTAGTCCAAGGGAGACGTCTCTATGTAATCTGGGTTTCTAAAGGGCTAAAGGTATAATGGATCAAAGTGATAAGTTCCCTTTACAGATTACTGCCAAAGATGAGATAGTCAAGAAGAATGTCTTCCACTGGATGGCACCTGTTTGCGAGACAAGACAAATAAACTAGAATATGTGCTGCAGTGGGTTAGTACTTCAAATTTCAAAAGCATTAATGACTATCTTCAAACATATATATGAGCATTAATTAAATGTAATTATTGATGAAGTCAATGATTACCAATAAAGACAAAGGGGAATAACACTTCTTCAATAAATACAAAAGGTACTTGCATTCAATGTGTTAAATTCAGCCTTACTATATCACAATGCAATGACTGTTATAAATCTGCTCATACATTAAATATTGTTGCTGAGTCACAATGCAGAATTAGATGACGTCAGCCCTAGTTTATGCCAATTTTGGAGGGCAAAAAGTGAATGTTTTGTACAATAAGCCAAGGAAAGCAAGACTACACTTTAATACCAACCAAACCACGAAGTTTTACACCTAAACAATGGTTAAAAGAGGCTTGACAGTCATAAATATTTCTGCTGTTATAAAGGTGACGTCAGCCCTAAATCAAGATGAATTGAGAGACAAAGAGTGCAACGTTTTGTCAAATAAGCTTATAGATGCAATCACCAACTCAAAGTCAATCAAAATAGATGACTAATGTCACAACGTTGCAAGCATAAGCAAAAGATCAAAGATGTGATGTCATCTATACAAATTCTGTTGTAGGGTTAGCTAGCCAAGAAGTGGACGTTTTGGCAAATTTAACCAACGAAAAGTTATGAAACCTCTATGGCTATGAAGAGATAACTCAGCCGCAACTTTTGATCCAAGCAAAGATTTAAAAAGGGCAAAAAGTTATCAGCAAACTAAGGTTAGTGAGGACGCTAGGTTAGTTAGGGTTTGAACAACAAAGAGTTTTGAAAGAGATTTTAACCATAAACGAGCTCAAGATCATCTTCTAGACTAGTGCCTTAGGTTAATGGAGTCAATTGAAGTGAGACTAATGGTTTAGGATAAACTTAAACTTAAGAACAAGAGAGTTAGGGTTTGATGGTGTTGCTATGGCAAGGCCACCAACCCAAAACCCTAAGAAGGAAAGACTTACCTAGGTGTAGCTAAGGCTAG
>CBVK0102947712.1:0-10638 GCA_900067695.1 Picea abies
ACCCAATCTGAATTAGTGAAACCAACCAACAAAGGAGTCCCCCCTAAACTGTAATGTATCCCAAACTGAATTCTACCACAGACATACCAAAGTATCTTTTTTTCTATTTTCCAATGGCTTCAACAGATCCTCGAAATTTGAATCAGTGAAACCATCCAACAAAGGAGTCCCCCTTGAAATGTTATGTATCCCAAACCAAATTGTACCTCGTACATACCAAAATATCCTTTTTTTTTCTTTCCAATGGCTTTCATGGGGTGTTTGCATATATTGAGTAACAAGACCAACATCAAAGGAAAAATCAAGATGGGTATGAGTCAAAAATAAGAGGCTACAAACTAACTAACGATGTAAAGTGGCATAGACTTTAGGAGTAGTACAAGAGACAACAAGTTTTACTCTAGAATGGAAGGGAGAAGGGTCTGGTTTAGAATCATCCATGTGAAAATGGAAAAGAAGGTAACAAGCACACTTAGACTAAGAAAGAAAAAATCCTTCCTTGGTTTGTAATACTTGGAGGCCAAGGAAATAATGCAAATAGCCTAATTCTGTCAAGTCAAATTTCTTTCTAAAGCTGGATTTCACATGGGTTAAAATTTTAGGGTTGCTACCAGTGAGGATATGGTCATCAACATAAAGAACAAGTATTATGAAAAGGATTCCTACTTTCTTAGTATATACATTAGGGTTAGAATGCCATCTAGAAAATTTGATGTCAAGAAGAAAGTTTTCCATTTTGGCATACCAAGCTCGAGGAGCTTGTGTGAGACCATAAATATATTTCTTAAGGTGACAAAAAAGTGCATGCTTACCAAAAAAAACTTGTTTTTCTGTGCTCACACAAAAACAAGTGAAATTTTAGAAAAACAAAATTCGAATCTCAACAACAATGGGGTTAAATCTCAATTAGCTTACTCAGGAAATGCAACTTTTCTCTATGTTTTTTATTTGTTGAGCTCATATACAACATAGAGAAAAGAGGATACGTAGAAGAGAAAAGACTCTTTGCTGTGTTTCTGATTTTTCGAGATCGCACAGAGCACATGACAAAGAGAATACACATACTGGAAAGAGTAGAAATCCATAAATAACATCAGAAGACCGAAATAATAACTCTATAATTTTTTTTTTAAACAAGCATATTCAAAATTTATACCTCCAGATTTGACTAAAATGGTCATATCTTGGGCAATATATTACAAACCAACGTCCCAACCAACGTGGCCACTTGAGGCAATATATTAATGCAACAAAAAAATATTTTATAAGAGATTTTTTCACAATCGATCATCAACAAATGACCCTCCATGCTATTTAAATAGATATTGTGGACCAATCACATGTTAATCCACGTATCAATGTAGTTGTTAAGATTGAGGAGAATATGACCCGTCAGACCACTCTATGTCTAGAACATATCATGCCCGTCGAATTAGATAACTACAAATGCATACTAAAGAAACACACTTTTACCTAAAGACACATTAGACCAAGTTTATCTTAACTAAATCCTAACTATCTAAATATTATAACATTATCATGACACTAATATGACACAAGATGACCAAAGAGACAAAAAACATGTTTTTGATGCAAAAAAGACATAAATATGACGTCGAAGCATTGTTTTTAAATAATTTTTGACACAAAATGATAGTAAGTAGACACTCAAATGAATCATGAATTAAATATATCACTGTGAAAATGACACTTCAAGAAGCACACATTGATGCAAAATATGATGCACTATGTTGTGTCAATTTTTGCATCATGCACGTTTCAATTTTTTTTAGAAAAACTACATTGTGAAGTGACACTACAATCCTATATTATAGTAATTCATTCCTTCCCCAAATCTCTCCTCTCTTCATAGTGAAGTTTAGGTTGCTACCAAAAATGACATTCCCCCTCTTGATGTTGTAATGATTGAACCAATTCTCTTGGAATTCTCTTCAATTCCAATAAGGTCCATACATATTGAAAATTGGATAAATATTATCCAATTTCAAAGACCAAAGATTTACCTTCATTCCTAAGTGCAGTAGTTATGAATTGAACACCCTACACCTCTTATTCCACCTTGTTATTATTCCTCCAAACCTTCTCACTAAATCTAAATCCATAAAATCCCATTCCCCAAGAACCCCCTTTAGAGTGTCAATGCCAAATGGTTACGCTACATGTCCCCAATATTGTTCCCTTTTTGGAAAACTTCCCTACTCTAAGTGATATAGGTGGATTTTGACTGATAAACATTGATGGTATCAAATTATGATGTAAATGTACTCATGTCAAAGAGCTTGATGATATATTTCCAATGACGCTTGGATGAGGTCAAATGAATGACATATGAGAAAGTTATGGCATTCTAAAGTTTTGGCAAAAAAGGTAAAAAAGGTGACAAGGTTGACACGTGGAATCACCAGAGACTGACATGTGGTAGTATGGACATCACACGTGGAAATACAAACATGACATGGAAGTACAGACAAGACATGTGGCAGTATGGACCTAGCAGGTGGTACAACAAATGCTGACCTGGCATGTCGATTGGGCAGTACAGATGTTGACAACGTTGTACTTATGTTGACATGGGATGTTGACTAGGCTATACAGATGATGACATGGAAGGATGATAGGGTTGTACAAGTGTTGACATGGAACTGTTTGGAGGATGATAGGGTTGTACAAGTGTTGACATGGAACTGTTTGGTAGGGTGATGTGGCTGCCACGTGGACCAATCAGGGGCCACCACGTGGCAGCCTGATTTTTATCAAAAGGGGATTATCAAATCCAGAATTGTCAGGCGGGTGGATTGAACCCATGACCTCTGTGTTATCAACCAACAATTTAATCAACAAGCCACTGGTGTTACTTGTTATGGATAACCAATGATTTTATATTTAACACGATTTTATTTATGTAGTTCCAAAGATGGGTGGTCTGCAGGTTTGACCCCACAACCTACTCACCAACAGCTTAAAATTTTTACCAATATGCCAAAAAAAATACTTATTATGGTATGTGGGTTTGATTATATTTGAATTCAAATATTGGCATTGACCCAAAAATCCCAACAGGTGTGGGATTTGGACCCACTACCTATCATTTTATAATCCAATGTTTTTAGCACTACAATGAACACTTTCGACTTGAAAGGATTCAACATAATTGATTTTTAAAGTGTTGTTTTCTTTTTAAAATGAAGGAATAAGCATTTGCAAGCCTTTTGCATGTAGGAAAATAAGGAAAAGTTTTTCCTAGCAGTGTTGCAGCCCACCTAAAGAGGCCAAAGACAATTTTGTTGTAGGTTGGAGATAATTTTGATGTAATCAAGCATTTTTGCATCTTTTAATTGATCGATCACTTATTGGAAGCGGACTTGGAGATGTATCCTAGGAGGGGTGAACTACGTTATCAACTTGTGTTTATCTATCTTTGGTTTTTTTGTTCATTTCTTCAATTCATCCTTTCAATCTGTTCATTAAGTATTTTAAAAAAATGAGCTTATTTAATTCATGTTTAATTATTTGCAAATAAGGTCAGTTTAATTTTCAGATCAAGTTCTTATCGGAGCAGGTTTGATAGAATTTACAAGGGTGAATTTTCACCAGGTTTAATTTCAAACATGGTGAAGGATCGCTTGAAGAAGCTAATCCATAAATTGAACGTGTATCATGAAGATGATAAATGTTGTCACCAAGAGAAGGACATCATTTTGGTTCTGAGGAGGATTTCTTTGAAGCATTCACGACGATGAAAGATATGGTGGAAGAATTAGACAGGGACCAAACGAAGGTCGATGAAGGTGTTCCATCGAGAACAACTATAAAAGTGGAAGGAGATGGTGGTGACCCTCCTAAGATTCCTCCATCCCTGTCATCCTCATCCTCTTCTTCTAGTTTGAGTGGAAGGTCTTCTTTAAAGAAACATTCTAAGAAAACACCTTCTGATTTTCCTTTATTGAAACTTGATGTTAAGTTTGATTTGCCCATGTATGACAATGAACTTAATGAAAAAAAAGTTGGATAAATTGATCAAGCAACTTGAAGTTTATTGCAATATTTAGAAGATTGTTGATGAAAATGAAAAGATCCAACTAGCCACTCTTTGACTGGCAGGCACAACTTTGATTTGGTGGGAGAGTAAGACTCAGGAAGATCATCTTCAAAGGGGTAAAATAATTTCCTCTTGGCGTGAGTTTGTTGTTGCATTAAAGATGTAGAAGGAATGACCATGATCGTTTTTCCTCACATTGAGTCAAGTAGAAGGAATGACCATGATCGTTTTTCAACATAATATTTTCAGCGAAAAGAAGGCAAGAACAAAGTGAATGATAAACTCAGATGGACTGATATAGTGAAGAAGGATCATGAAAAACCGTCTTTTTCTCATTGTAATAAGAAAGGACATGATGAGGATCATTGGTGGAAATTGAATCCAGAATTGAAGCCAAATTGGGCTCGACCTCAAAAAGGTAAAAAAAAGACCACATCCATTGTCCAAGATCTTGGACCAGATCCTGATGATGAAATTAAGGTTACAACTATGGGAATCAAAGGTATATTTTATGTTTCTAGTTCTAGTTCATGTGATTCCTCTTCAAAGGATAATGTAATCCCTGATGAAAGGAAAATAAATGAATTGTTTCATATACGAGTCATCTCAAAACACACTAAGATAGACAGACTTGTTGATGATGGATTACAAGTAAATATTATTTTAGAGAAAGTTGTTAAGAATTTGGTATTGGAAATTAAGCCTCATCTGAGATCGTATCCTTTGGGTTGGGTTTGTGAGAAGGTTAAGTTATAGGTAACTAAGCAATGTAAATTAAGATTTGCAATCACATCTAGTTTCATAGATGAGGTAGAGTTATATGTGGTTCCACTTGACATTTGCGAGATTGTTTTGGGAAGTCCATACTTATATGACAGGAGGGCCATTTTCTATAGGGGAAAAAAAAGTATCATATTTTCAAAGATGGGATTGAGTTCATTGTGATATCTCATCAGATGAAGACTAATTTGTCTATGGTCACTACGGGGAAAATGAAAACACTAGTTAATACAAGAAAGAACTTGGCACTCATGTATATACATGTTAAGAAAGAATGTGATCCTAGAAATGAAGTAGTTAAGTTTGATTCCAACTATAATGATATATTTTAGGATTCACAGGAAGTACAGTGTGAGACGTCCCTGCATGAAAGTATCTAGGATCCAGGCTTACAACCTATGGTTGAAAGTAAATAAATCCTTTGGTTAATGTTTCTCCCGTTAAGAAGGACAAAAATGGTGTTGATTCATTCTCTTTCACATTTTTATATACAATTTTGTTGCTCAGTTTTCTAATAGTCAGTGGAGTATGGTTAAAGTTACAACAATGAATATCAATGTTTAGGAAATGGAAAGAATGATTAATTTGATAAAAAATGCTATTTGAGTTTTCATATTTGTTGTGATGAGTCAGATGATCATTATTTGAGCAGGAATGATGGATGATACTACACAAGTGAGGTGACAGTACCCTCACTTCATTTCTGAATGAACCAAAATTTTGGAGGTCCAAAAGATTCCTAGTGGGGAGGATTGATCTAGGTGGATTTTGAATGATAAAAATGATGGTCTTGATATTTGATGTAAATGTACTCACGTCAAAGATCTCAATGAGATAGTTCCAACGATGTTTGAATGAGGTCAAACAAACATTGTATGTGAAAGTTATGGCGTTATGAAGTTTTGGAAAAACAAGAAAAAAGGGTGACAAGGTTGACATGTGTCATCACCAGATACTGAAACGTGACAGTAAATATGTGACCCATGGAAGTACAAACATGACACGTGGTAGTATGTACATGGAACGTGGTAGTACGGACCAGACGGGTGGCAGTACAGATGCCGACATGACATTTTGATAAGGTAGTATAAAGGGTGACGTGGAATGTTAAATGGGGTGTATGGATTCTCATGTGGCATGTTTATTGGGTTGTACATATGCTGACATGGCAGGATGACAGGGTTGTATGAGTGTTGAAATGAAACTGATTGACGTGGCATGGTTACGTGGTTTCCACATGGACCAATCAGGGGCCACCATGTGGCAACCTAATTTTTCCCAAAAGGGCCTTATCAACTTAGGAATTGTGAGGTGAGTGGATCAAACCCCCGACCTCCACACTATCAACCAATGGTTTAACCAACAAGCCACTAGTGTTACTTATTATAGACAAGCAATGATTTTATATTTAACATGAGTTTGTTTATGTAGTGCCAAAAGCGAGTGGTCCATGGGTTTGACCCCATGACCTATTCGCCAACGACCCAACAAATTAACCAATGAGCCAAAAACATTACTTATTATGGTATGTGGGTTTGATTATATTTGAATTCAAATATTGGTATCTGCTTGAAAATCCCAATGGGTGTGGGATTTGAACCCATGACCTTTCATTTTATAACCCAATGTTTTTACCACTACGAAAAAACACTTTGGACTTGAACGGATTCATCATAATTAATTTTTAAAGTGTTGTTTGTTGTGTCAAATGGAGGAATAAGAATTTGTAAACCTTTTTTAGTGTAGGAAGAGAAGGGAAAGTCGTTCCCAACAATGTTGCAACTTTCCTAAAGAGGCCAAAGATAGTTCTGATGCAGGTTGGAGACCATTTTTATGTAAACAAGAATTTTCTCATCTTTTAATGGATAGCTCACTCATTGGAAGCAAACCCATACATGTAGCCCAGGAGGGGTGAAATCCTTTATCAAATTGTATTTATCTATCTTTGATTTTTTTGTTCATTTCTTCAATTCAACCTTTCAATTTGTTCATTAAATGTTTTCAAAAATTAATCTAATTTAATTCACGTTTAATTATTTTCAAATCAAGTCAGTTTAATTTTAGGATCAAGTTGGTATCACATCAGGTTTGATATGACTTGCAAGGGTGAATGTTAACCAGGATCAAGTTCAAGCATGGTGAAGGATCACTTGAAGAATATAATCCAAAAATTGGACGTGTATCCCGAAGACAAGAAATGTCATCACCAAGAGAAGGACATCCTTTTGGTTATGAGGAGGTTTTCTTTGAAGCATTCATGGCAAAGAAATATACGGTGGAAGAATTGTATAGGGACCAAAAGAATGTCGACGAATGGTCCATAAATAACAACTGCAAATGTGGAAGGAGATGGTGGTGACCCTCCTAAGACTCCATCCCCTTCATCCTCATCCTCTTCTTCTAGTTCAAGTGGAAGCTTTTCTTTAAACAAACATTCTAAGAAAACACCTTTTGATTTACCTTTATTGAAACTTAATGTTAAGTTTGAATTGGCCATGTATGATGGTGAACTTAATGTAGAAAAGTTGGATAATTGGATCAAACAAATTGAATTTTATTGTAGGATTCAAAAGATTGTTGATGACAATGCAAAGATCCAACTAGCCACTCTTTGAATGGCAGACACAAATTTGATTTGGTGGGAGAGTAAGACTCGGGAAGATCTTCTTCAAAGGGGTAAAATAATTTCCTCTTAGTGTGAGTTTGTTGTTGCATTAAAGAAACATTTTTATCCATTAGGATACATGCCACAAGAAATGATGCATTGACAAACATTAAGGCAAAGTGAAGAACAAAGAGTACAGGAGTATACTCAGGAGTTTAGTAAAAGAGCTTTGATATTAGGCATTCCTTTGTACACACAAGAAACTTTGTTATATTATATAAGTGGATTACATGATTATTTGAAGCATATAATACTTATGTTTAATCTAACTAGCCTTGATGAATTTAGTGTACAAGTGACTCAACTTGAGTTAGGTATAAGGAATGTCCATGATTGTTTCTCAACATAATTCGTTCATCCAAAAGAAGGCAAGAACAAAGGGAAAGAGAAACTTAAACAGACTACTACAACGAATAAGTATGATGGAAAACCATCTTGTTCTCATTCTAAGAAGAAAGGACATGATCATGAACATTGCTAGAAATTGCATCCAGAATTGAAGCCAAATTGGGCTCGACATCAGAAAGGTAAAAAGAACACCACATCCATAGTCCAAGATCTTGGATCGGATTCTGATGATGAAACTAAGGTTACAACTATGAGAATCAAATGTATATTTTATGTTTCTAGTTCTAGTTCATGTGCTTCTTCTTCAAAGTATAATGTAATCTCTGATGAAATAAAAATAAATGAATTGTTTCATGTACGAGTCATCTCAAAATACACTAAGATAGACATATTTGTTGATAATGGATCGCAACTAAATCTTATTTCAGATAAACTTGTTAATAATTTGGGATTCGAAACTAAGCCTCATCTGAGACCATATCCTTTGGGTTGGGTTTGTGAGAATGATAATTTACAGGTAACCAAGCAATGCAAATTAAGATTTGCAATCACATCCAATTTCATAAATGAGGTAGAGTTAGATGTGGTTCCACTTGACATTTGTGGGGTTGTTTTGGGAAGTCCATCTTTGATGACATGAAGGCCATTTTTTGTAGGGAACATAACAATAATCATCTTTTCAAAGATGGGATTGAGTTCATTGTGAGAGGTCATCAAATGGAGACTATTTTTTCTATGGTTACTACGAGGCAAATGAAAACACTGTTTAATACAAGCAAGAACTTGTCACTCATGTCTGTAAAGGTTAAGGAAGAATGTGATCCTAGAAATGAAGTAGTTAAGTTTGATTCTAACTATAATGATATGTGTCAGGATTCACAAGAAGTACAGTGTGAGATGTCGTTGCATGAAAGTATCCAAGATCTAGGATTACATCTTGTTATCCCCAACCTCTAGGGATAACTAAGGAGACAACTTGACTAGCAGTGTCACTTGCACAGGCATAGACCCACCATAGCTCCAATTTCATCACGACGGTATCCACCACATTAGTTGGCCTTCAGAAGACATTGGGTTTTGGTCCATGAGGTACAATCAGGTATTATGGTGAGTGTCATTACAATATTCGAGGAATTTGAGTTTGTTTCATCTATTACTGCTTTTGATTATGTAATGTTTGCTTGGACATTATGCTCTTTTACCTATTTCACTTTGGTGGTTAACATTGTGCCCTAGTAAGTGGGTCACCCTTAGGGATAGGTTTTCTACTGGGAGTTCCTCTTGATGATTCATTGTGCCATTCCCGACCATACTTGTCACTTTCCACACTTCATCCCCTCATCTCATTATATTTTGGTATTTTTGGGTGTACTGACCCAAGAAGGGGTTGTCCCTCATTTCATGGGAAGAAGGGTCTGAAGGCCCAAAGACTTGTAGCTGGAAAAAGATAAAATACAATCATTAACGTTCTGGATGCTCAGCCAGGGATCCCGGGGAAAATGAAATGTCTCTCATAAGAAACTAATGGGACCCATAAAAGAATAATTAATAACAAAATTCCAACCAGGATGGAGCATGTATGGGCATTGTTTTTGTTTCTTAGGTAGAATCCCCACACATGTTTTCAACTTGGAGAAGCATGATGTGACCAGGGTAGAGTCAAGGTGGGCATAGCTTTTCATGCTTAGGTAGAAGCCTATTGGCGGGTGTAAATGACATGCCATCAAATGGAAGGTCGAATCCGGATTGAGGTTGTCTAAATAACCCAAGCCGTTTGGAAAGAAATGACCCGACGGGTTTAATGGCTCCGTTGGCCAACTAAAGTCCTAAAAATAATAAAAGAAATGAAACCAATCGAAAATCTATGATACTAAGAATATAAATTTAATAATTACAAGTGTTTGGATAGAAACATGAGTATGTGCATATGATTATAAACAGTCTATATACAGCTTGCAAGATTTACTTAAAGTCTTGCGAAATGAATGTTTTTAAAAGCGTTTCTAAAGTAGATAAAGAAAGCACATAAATGTTTTTTATTGTTTTCTTTTTGAATGTTTAAATATTTAAAACTAATAATACGAAGCAAATATAATTGAAATAACGATACATAAACAGTCAAATCCAATTCATGCTATCTTCATTTCATTAATAAATAATTTAACTAAATAACAAGCAAACTAACATGTAACTAATCAATTAAACTGAGTTTATCTTCTTGTATAATTTGAGCCCCTAATTGTCCTGCATGTGAGGTAAACATATGACAGAACAATGCTAATACTCCCAGAATAAATTCAAAGAAGTGTTTGGTGTGTTGGAGTAATAATATAACAAAAGAATGATAACTGTAAAAATTAGAAAGGAAACTCAATTCAAAGTATTAATATTATCCATCATTTAATATCCAGAATAAATCAATAATAATCAAATGACAGATTAATCATAGATACAAAATAGAATAACAAATTATGTACAACATCTAAATACTTAACAATATGAAGCACCACATGAGGACAAGACTAAAGTTGCATCAAACATAATGATATCTCATAAAATTGAGGCAATAAAAGAACATAATGGAATAAGCATCACACAGGTCTAAAGCCAATGGTGGATAGCTTTCCCATAGCAGTTCACAAAATCACATGTTCATAATGTATCCCCAACAAAAGTTATCTTCACCACTAACAATGATCACTATTTAAACTAGTTTTGGATTAACAAACTCGTATCATGCAAGATAGAGTGTAATCCCCCCAAAATAGATTGTTTTACAAAAATA
>CBVK0102947718.1:0-18602 GCA_900067695.1 Picea abies
GGTACTACATATTTATGAATCTCATTCTTTCAAAATAAAAATGGGGTTGGGAAAAAGGTACTAACAACTATGATGAACTCATGGCACTTCTAATATTACTCAAATTTTCTATTGAACAATGGATTCACACCATTCAACTCTTCAATGACTCCATGAATGTCACAAATTGGGTCCAGAAAATTCAATCCTGCCACAATATTTTACTGCAGCCCATATTGGAGGATATTTTTACTTTATTTTCTTCTTTTGACACCTTTGTAATACGACATGTTTACAGGAACAAGAACTCAATAGCAGATGCATTGTCTAAAGAAGGAATCTCCCTTCCTTATGGATCTCACGTAATACGACATGTTTACAGGAACAAGAACTCAATAGCAGATGCATTGTCTAAAGAAGGAATCTCCCTTCCTTATGGTCATTGGCACTTTTCAGAATCAAACGGGGACTCAACACAACATTTGTTCCACCAACCCTTCATAGAAGATCCAGCTCATGCATAAGCACATTTTTAACCTTTCTTCATTTTTACAAGTTATTGTATAGTCTAGAACTAGTTAGACCCTTTTTGTATAAACACTTCAAAAGCTATATTGTGCTTTATAATCCAAGGTGGAAGGTACTGTAAAAACTACTCTACAGAGCCTGTGATAGTCTAGAATCTATGAAGAACTCTGTATGATCAAATCACAACACCTTAGTCTTTTTGGGTTAAAACCCTCATAACTTTTACTTCTTTTTTGAATGTGCTCCACAAGCACCTACAAAATGTAATTTTGTCTCTCCGGATGAATAAAATTATGCTTTTTTTCGAGGAAAAAAATAATTTAAAGGCACTAATCTAATTGCATTGGAGAAATGAAATCTTGCATTGGTTAACGTTAAAACTTAGGATTTTGAGTTTTTCTAAATTGGAATCAATTCTATGCTCTATATGCTTGGTTGAGACATTAGGGCATCTCATTTTGCTAAGTGATTCTTGCTGATGGTATAACATTTAATATACATCCATTAGGATTGCATAAACCCTAAAACAAATCTCTTAATTAATCACAAACCTATCGTCATAAATTGATAAAAGTTTTCCCCTATCCTCTACTAGTCTCAGTACACTTTTTGGGTGGATTGTTGGAAATTTTTGGTGGTTGATTTCTTTGCTGTAAAAATTTCTTTGCTACATCCATAAGGCTGATAATTATCTCTGTAGTACTTGTTTACGACAGCCTTATCTTGTTGCTAAATTCTCATGCATTATTACTTGAGTTAAACTAGTCATTACTAGCTAGTCTCTTGCATCTTTAACTAGAATTTTAGCAATTTTATTTGCATCTCTTACTATTATTTTGTTGTTGATATATATCATTGTTTATTGCTGAAATTAGGGACAAAAAGATTAATTTGATTTTCCAACACATTATTGGGCTTGTATCTTTGTTTTCCTTGTGGCTCAGGCAGGTAAAATCACTTATTGGCAGGTCTTCTATATTGTGGTGCATCTTCCACCATCTATGAGACTCTTTTCAAGCCCTTGTTACCTTCCATCATTGAACTATAGGGGGATACTTCATCATCTCTTCATATTCCATCTCATTTCCCTCAAGATCACTAACATTCCTTCCTTGAGGTGATTACTTCATCTCTAAAGTGACGAGAATACCTATCTAAGGTGACAGTGGATAGGTGTTCTCTTAGTTGTCACCATATTGTGGTTTGGGTTAGGCTTTTCCCAACCTACAACTTGTGTGATAACACAGTCTATGGTTGAAAGTAAAATAAATCCTTTGGTTAATGTTGCTCCCGTTAAGAAGAACAAAAATGTTGTTGATTCTTTCTCTTTCACATATTTCTATTCAGTTTTGTTGCTTAGTTTTCTAATAGTTAGTGGAGTATGGTTAGAAGTTGCACCAATGAATATCAATGTTTGGGAAATGGAAGGAATGATTAATTTGATCAATAATGCTATTTGAGTTTTGATCTTTTTTTGATGAGTTAGATGATCATTATCCGAGTAGTATGGATGGATGATATTGGACAAGTAAGGTGATAATACCCTCACTTCATTTGTGAATGAACCAGACTTTTGGAGGTCCAAAAGATTCTAAGTGGGGAGGATTGATCCAGGTGGATTTTGACTGATAAAAATTGACGGTATTGAATTATTATTTAAATGTACTCACCTCGAAGAGCTCGACGAGATATTTCCAACTACGCTTGAACAGGGTCAAATAGACGTCGTATGAGAAAGTTATGGTGTTCTGAAGTTTTGGAAAACTAGGCAAAAAGGGTGACATGGTTGACATGTGGCATCACCAGAGACTGTCACATGGAAGTACTGAATTGAAACATGGAAGTAAAATATGACATGTGGTAGTACAGGCAGGACACATGGTAGTACACACATGATGGGTGGCATTACAGATGCTGACGTGGTGTGTTGACTGGGTTGTACAGATGTTGACATGGCATGTTGACTGAGTTGTACGGGTGCTAATGTGGCAGGATGAAACAAATGTACGAGTATTGATGTGTCACTTTTTTGCAAGGTGACATGGCGTTGATTGATGTGACGTGGTTACATGGCCATCATTTTTGTATTTTCAATGATCTATGGCTCATGAATCCTCTTTAAATTTTATGTTTAGTTATTACTTGAGCCATAACTACAACAACGAACCAATATTACAAGAATAATAACCATGCACAAGAACACAAGAAGTATCCTAGGAAACCCTTCTCAACAAGGGAAGAAAACCCAACCAATCCTTTGTTATATTCCTCAATAGAAAGACCTCCCACACCATCACCAAACCTAGCACACAAGAGGGTGCTGCAATTCTCATAATTTCATACCACAACTTTTGAAATCATGAGATGACACAATGATAAGTGTGTTTCCTCAATGGGGATTCACCATCAAATGATGTGTCTATTGGCACAATAGAGATGACCTCAAAAACTCAAAATATAATTAATAATTACCATATTAATTATCTTTTATATTAACTATATTTTATATTAACTATATTTTAGATTAATTATCTTTTACATTATGGTGGGGCCGACCTGTACCCTTTACATTACAATTAGGGTTACAGGTAGGTCTGACTCTTGAACAATATAACAAGGGATCTCACATACACCCACTAGTGCTCAGCCACTAGGGGCATATCCATAGTGATGCCCATATCTCTGGCTCACTGCATTACACAGAAGAACCACTTCTTCACTAGTGCTCAACCACTAGGACCACGTTCACTTGTGCTTGTCCACAGGCACGTCCACTCAATAGATCTTCTTTCCCACTGCATTACACAGTAGAGTCATTTGGAGTTTCATCATCAACTCTTTGATCATAGGAGGCTAATACATCATCTTCATCTCTGTCTCATGACAATGCACCCAACACTTTGGGATTTCACACGTTCACCTTTTGCATATTTAATGAAGATGATGGGGACCAAGGTTACAACTATGGGCATCAAAGGTATATTTAATGTTGTTAGTTCTAGTCCATGTGATTCTTCTTCAAAGGCTAATTTAATCCCTGATGAATGGAAAATAAATGAATTGTTCCATATATGAGTAATCTCAAAACACACTAAGATAGACACACTTGTTGATAATGGATCACAAGTAAATATGATTTCAGAGAAATTTGTTCAGAATTTGGGATTGGAAACTAAGCCTCGTTTGAGACCATATCCTTTGGGTTGTGTTTGTGAGAATGCTAAGTTACAAGTAACTAAGCAATGTAAATTAAGATTTGCAATCACATCCAGTTTCATAGATGAGGTAGAGTTAGATGTTGTTCCACTTGACATTTGCAGGATTATTTTGGGAAGTCCATACTTATATGACAGGAAGGGAATTTTCTATAGGGAATAGAAAAAGTATCATATTTTTGAATATGGGATTGATTTCATTGTGAGAGCTCATCAAATGAAGACTAATTTGTCTATGGTCACTACAGGGAAAATGAAAACACTACTTAATACAAGCAAGAACTTGTCACTCATGTCTGTAAAGGTTAAAGAAGTATGTGATCCTAGAAATGAAGTAGTTAAGTTTGGTTCTGACTATAATGAGATGTTTCAGGATTCACAGGAAGAATAGTGTGACATGTCGTTGCATGAAAGTATTGAGGATCCAGGATTACAACCTATGGTTGAAAGTAAAATAAATCCTTTGGTTAATGTTGCTCTCGTTAAGAAGGACAAAAATGTTTTTCATTCATTCTCTTTCGCGTTTTTATATTCATTTTTTTTGCTTGGTTTTCTAATAGTCAGTGGAGTATGGTTAGAAGTTGCAACAATGAATATCAATGATTGGGAAATGGAAGGAATGATTAATTTGATCAACAATGCTATTTGGATTTTTATCTTTGTTGTGATGAGTCAGATGATCATTATTCAAGTAGGATGGATGGATGCTACTAAACAAGTGAGGCGACAAAACCCTCACTTCATTTCTAAATGAACCAGACTTTTGGAGGTCCAAACATTTCTCAGTGGGGAGGATTGATTTAGGTGGATTTTGACCGATAAAAATTGATGGTATTAAATTCTAATGCAAATGTACTCATGTGGAAGAGCTCGACGAGATATTCCCAATGATGCTTGAATGAGGTCAAACAGACGTCGTATGAAATTTTTTTGGCGTTATGAAGTTTTGGCAAAACAGACAAAAAGTGTGATAGGGTTGACACATGGCATCAACAAAGACTGACATGTGGTAGTACGGACGTGACACATGGAAGTACAAACATGACATGTGGAAGTACAAACATGACACTTGACATTATGGACCTGACAGGTGGTAGTAAAGATGCTAACGTGGAATGTTGATTGGGTAGTACGAATGTTGATGTGGCATGCTGACTAGGTTGTACGGATGTTGATGTGGCATGAGAACTGGGTTGTATGAATGATGATGTGGTAGGCTGAAAGGGATATATGAGTGATGATGTGGTGTTGATTGGCAGGGTTACATGGAACTGATTGATGTGGTGTGGTTACGTGGCCGTGACGTGGACCAATCAGGGGCCACCACATGGCAACCCGATTTTTCCAAAAAGGTGCTTATCAACTATGGAATTGTTGGGCAGGTTGATCAAACCCCTGACCTCTACGCTATCAACCAACAATTTAACCAATAATCCATTGGTGTTACATGATATGGATAAGTGATGATTTTATATTTAGCGTGAGTTTTTTTATGTACTGCGAAAAACCGATAGTCTCCGGGTTTGACCCCACGACCTACCCACCAACGACCTAACAAATTAACCAATACACCAAACACATTACTTATTATGGTATGTAGATTTGATTATATTTGAATTCAAATATTGGCATCGGCCCAAAAATCCCAATAGGCGCGGGATTTGAACCCATGACCTATCATTTTATAACCTAATGCTTTTACCACTACGATAGAAACTTTGGACTTGAAAGGATTTGGCATAATTTATTTTTAAAGTGTTGTTTTCTATGTAAAATGGAGGAATAATCTTTTGTAAGCCTTTTTGAGTGTAGGAAGAGAAGGGAAAGTTGTTCTCGACAGTGTTGCAGCCTTCCTAAAGAGGCCAAAGACAATTTTGTTGTAGGTTGGAGACCATTTTGATGTAATCAAGCATTTTTGCATCTTTTAATGGATTGATCAGTCATTGGAAGTGCACCCAGAGATGTAGCCCAGGAGGGGTTAACTCCGTTATCAACTTGTGTTTATCTGTCTTTGATTTTTTTGTTCATTTATTCAATTCAACCTTTCAATTTTTCTATTAAGTGTTTTAAAAAATTGAGCTAATTTATTTCACATTTAATTATTTGCAAATCAAGTCAGTGTAATTTTCAGATCACTAAGGGTCCTTGGTATGGTGCTTTGCTTCCTAGCCTTGAATTTTCGTTCAATGTTTTCCTTCGCTAAGTGAATACAATACTTCCTCCCTTGAGAGGGTCATGTACCATTTTAACCTCCATATGATTGAAGACCATTGTCCACCTCTATATCTTATGAGTCAATGACCAATGGTTCAGAGGATCTCAATTGATACTTCATTTATTTCTTCTTTTAAATCAATCCATTTAAGACCTTAGTCTCCATCCTTTCTACCCTCTTGAAAGGAAACTCATCCCTACATACCTGTTTAGGAGAAAAGTCTAGAGATTTTACTTTTACTTTCAACTCCTCACTCAAATGGTCTAGTAGTGCTTCGTCCACCGAAATTGGGAGATGAATATTTTTCAAGGAGGGATTACTTACTTGAACATGCTTCTTTGGTTCAACATTAAGGGGGATCTTTGGCACCTCATCATGATTGATTATTGACCTATTTGTTCTCTCATGGGAGAAAGCTTTGAGTCCACATGAAGAGAAGTGATTGTTGTGTTATGCTTTAAACCCTCCTCACCCATGGACTTCCCTATTACATGTTGGTTTTCATCTTCCAATGCAATTGATTTTTCATTTGAAATAGGGGATGAGGGATTGAATATGCAAAGGGAATAATTTTCTCTAGAGCTCTTTGTTTCCAAATTCCCACCTAAACTTTATATACCCTTTGAGGGTGTGATTTATCTCTGGCCTGGATCCATCCTTCAAGGGGAATTCATATTTTCTATGTCTATGATGGAAACCAATGACATTGAAAATAAACATTTTGGTAATCCATAGTTTGAATAATATTCCACCTCCCATATACAATCTCCAAGGACTCGGGTAATTAACTATAATTCTATCCAAATTGGAGTAGTGATTAGGACCAAAGTAGATGAAATTCACAAGAGTTTTATTAGTGTCCATCAAGATTTTTTCCTACCATATACTGATTGGTAAGCATAGTAGTTTAACCCACAAGGCTTGTGAAGTCATTTCCTCCCTCTTTGGATCAAAACTAGGTTACCAATTTCTTAGGGTCAGATGTGTATTACTCAAATCTAGTGTCTCAACTTGATAACCTCAATGTCCTTCTCCAAACATGGAGGTTTTCCATCCTTTGGTGAGAATATGGAAATATGGGACATAAGCCACCATCATTGACCAGCTGTTTTCCACCCAATGGCTCAAGGAAGATTTAGAAATATATCTCCCATGGAAATTTCGCACCAAATCCTATCATTCATAATGACTTATATCGTCCAACATGACTCTCTCAACCACTACCAACGTTAACCTCTTCTCTCTCTACTTAAAAATTTGTATTCTCCTTTTCTTTGGCTTATTCTCATCGAATCTCTTAATTGTCTTCTCTTCATCAAAGGGTTTTGACTTAGGCTTCGTGCATTTACCAATGGATTTCCCACAAAGTTCCTTAACAAGTTTCAAGGACTAATCTATTGATGTTAGTTGTAACTTCTCTAAGTCTTTTGCCTCTAGAAGTCTAAGAAAATAATTAACTCCACTCTACCTTTGCGATGTTCACTAAACACTTACTCCACGCATGGGAAGGGAAGGTCATTGATCAATGTATTGACGCCCTTTCACACCAAATATATCTCCACTATGAGATAGAAAAATACTTTTATCCTTATAATTTGATGCGAAAGCCCCATTATGACCTTTTAATATAGTGAATTTTTCGAGGAAAAAAGTTGAAAAATCCCCTTACCCTATGCCAAAGTTTACCTTTGAAGAAAACCTAAGTACCAAAGAAAAAGACTTAGTAAAATGATCTCATAGAGTTGAAGCACCATATGTTGGAAAAATATAGTTTAACCCAAACTTTCCAATACCCTTCCCTATTATACAATCCTTCCACCTATACCTCTTCAAACCACCCTATCTCTCTCTTCACTCATTTTATTATGAATATATAATAATTAAATTATTTATATAAGTTATATACCTATAATATATAGGTATGTATGGTAGGATAGTATAACTTAAAATAAATAAATTTATATAATTTATATGGGTCTAATCAATACAAACAATCAACAACTATTCTATACGAGATATTAATAAATTAAAGTGTTCCAATATGTTATGAAAGTTACCTTTCATTGAGAAGGTGCAAGTGGATGTTATTGTATCTATGATCTCAAACTTGTGTAGAGCATAAGCAATGCAATTGGGTACCATGACAATTGATTATAAAAATAGGTATACTTTGAGATAAGTACAATGAGATGCATGAAAAATAACCAAAATAAAATTTAAGTAGTTATCAATAATCTTTTTATTTTGTTATCAATCATTAACATTATTAAAATAACCATGGATGTATTTTATCTTTTATATCAACAAAAATATATATTATTTTAATATTAAATTATTTTAATAATTATTATATTTAATATTTAAATTTAAAAATAAAATATGATTATCAAATATTTTATTTTTAATGTTTAATATTAATTTTTTTCATTACTATTTTATAATTTAAAGATACATATTTCTAAATATATAATTAATTAAATTAATTATTAATATATATATTTTTCTAAATTTTAATTAAATTATAAATTGCAAATTTTATTTCAATTATTATGTTTAGTAATAGTAAAAAAAATTGGAATAGATTCTCAAAAAATAGATTGAAAAGAGAGTATTCAAAGTAAGCATCATCCCTAGTTGAGGCCCATGGATAAATCATGGAACGAATCCCAATCTCTCAAATTAGACATGTGAATGGAAGAAACTAAGTCCTTTGTAAACACTAGCATACCACAACACATGTGGAATGATCATCTATAAATTTAGTATCAAAGTGAATGTAAATTCGTTTTTTCCTATATTCAAACCATTATTTGGAATAAAGTTTCACTATTTAATGAAATCTCCTTCTCAATGAAAAAAGTAAGGAAATTTACTTTAGTCAAATTAATGAAATAGTTAGTGTAACTTAATTTTTCTAAAGGTGTGTAAAAAAAATTAAATTTTGGAATTTTCATAAAAGGAAAAAATAATATAATATTATAATATATTATAAATGGCAATTATAAAGTCTTAGTTTTGAATGGTTTTGGGCTCCTTCGTCGCAAGATCATCTTGGTGATCATTGATTGACATAGATGGGCATGATGAAAGGTTGATGCCTAGAAGAGTCAATTTGGACACCCTTGCACGTTGAAAAAGTACACCACATATTCATTGGGCACCTTTGCACAAATATTGGTTGCATCGTAGACTTTGAAATCTCACTCATTGGTTGGATGCACAAAGGGAATCTTGGTGAAGAAAACTTCGTTAGGCAAAGAAAATAAGTCGTATTGCAGATAAGCTCATCTACATGCATGCACGATGTAAGACAGAGAAAGTGGCAAAGATTAACTTTATTGGCTTTATAGAAGGCTTGGGAACACGTTGGTTGGGTTCACTTGGGCATATGTCGGTTGGACGCACATTGACTAGGCGCATTTTCTGGGTGCATGTCAGATAGGACTCTTGGATGCACCTTACATGGTGCACATTACTGGGTGCACCATTAGTTTCTCGATGCATCATGACATGTTGGATGGTCGATGAACGAGTCATGAAGGACATGTGCCACATGGAATATCGGTGCAAACATCAATGGACAAATCAAGAAGGGCACAAATGCACCAATAGGCATAGTTGAATTTGGATGATTGGGCACTTGGGTCCACTTGGAATTGAATGGGCTTTCATAATTCCTAAGAAGAGGGCAAGTTCACTATAAAAGGAGGATCCCTCAAAAGTGCTAAAGCATTAAAAAAGATAATTCATTCACACAAGAGGGAAAAGTGTTACGTAGTTGTGCTAAGTTCATGGTTGGCACAATAAGACATATTTGGCTCTGGCTAAGTGAACACAAGAAGAAGATAGGACATACAAGAGACAAGCTTGTGGTTGCTTCAGGGGTTGGATTGATAGTTCTTGTAGGCAATTGTGCCTTGTGTAATTGTAGTTAGTTGGCTTGGCTCCTCTATTGTACATTGTAACATTCTTCACATAAATAATGTTATGGAATTCACCTTGGGTGCTACCTATACTTGTGCATTATGGTTTCTTTACTTGGATGAATGCTATGTTCCTTTATTTTCTTTGTATTGGCTAAGTATAATTGCTCATGGGATTTTTTAAAGGCCGTGGTTGGATGTTCCTACTATTGAGTGAACTTAGTTGAGTAGGAATTAGTTGCATTTGATAGATTATAGCTTAAGGCAATGTTATGAGTAGACCTTAAGTGAAGAGGCATAGTTTGGTTATAATAGGCACAGGTTGGCCAAGCCCCTGCAACTGAGGCAAGGTAGTTCTATGCGACCTTAGGTGTTGAGATGAACTCAGGGAAACCCCAAGTTTTCAAAGAAAAAATTAGGTAGACTGTAGGTCCATGACAACTGGTGTAAGATCATACTCTTCGCTACTTTATGAAGGAAAGTAGGTATCCGAGAAAGATCAAACACTCTTCACTGTGACTTGGAAGGAAGCAATAGGATTTTATGACAAGTTGGGCAAGTGGACAAGGGTAGACTTGAATGCTGACATTACAAACTTAGTGTCTTGGTGTAGTTGGTAGTCAAGATAGTTCATTTGCACAAAACAATGAGTTCTTTTGTTGTTTCAGGAATGTAGGGTAGCGTTGCAGGTTGAAATGACTGGAACTTGGGTGGTGTGCCAATGGTAGACTCAAATATATAGAATTTATCACATCATGAAGACAATGATGGTGGACAAACCCCTAAGATTCCAAACATAAAGACTAGATTACAAACCTAGAGAAGTCTATCATGGAAATGGCGACCTCTCTTTGCGGGCATGGAAAGAAGGAACTATCTTTGGAAGAATGGTTGGACCACATGAATGAGGTTTTTAATGATTCCATGACAAAGTTTCAAAGACTATGAATGTGTTATCTAAGACAACATTCTAGTGCACTATTTTTGATGGAATACTAAAAATGGTAGAAGACTTGTTGAAGTTTGATGTGGCACAAGTCAAAGACCAAGGGGACACCATCAACTTGTTCAAACAAACTATTGCTAATGGAAATAGTTCATCGGCTCCAATAACAATAAAGGTAAAGGAACCAAAACCATATGATGGTAGTCACGACTCACAATGATAAGTTACTTGGTAACTTCTGTTGGGATGTTGAATGATACTTGGAATAGATGAACAGAATTTGAGATGAGACCAAGGTGAATACTATGGAAATGTTATTGATAGGTACCACAAAGATTTGGTGGAGAAACTAAGAGGAGGACTTGGTAATTGGGTGCAATAAAAAGAAGATTAAAAATTAGGCAGAGATGAAAGTAGCCTCGAAGGCTCAATTTGGGCTAGACAATCAATCTTGGATTGCACAAAACTAATTGTTTCCTCTTAAACATACTTGCAAGGTTCAATATTACATCAAGGAATTTTCAGGCCTCATGTTGGAGGTCAAGGACATGTATGAAGAAGACACATTGTTACACTTTAAGAATGGGTTGCAACCTTGGGTGTAGAGTGATCTTATATGGTGCCAAAATGTGTAGACTCTTGTTGCAACCATCACTAGAACATACAAGTTGTTGGAATTTAAGGCAGAGGAAAAAGGAAGTCTAAGGAAAGGTGAGGATACTCCATGGGGGAACTAGTTTGGCCAAAACAAGAATAAAGTAAAAGGGAAGACACAATTGTTTGGAAAGGTTCTCAAGAACAAGGCCAAGAATATTAACGCACCTAAAGAAAAAGGTAAGCCTGTTTATTATTGGATATGTACCAAAAACCACTATGCTAAGAATTGTCTAGTGAAGTAGAAGTTGCCTTCTATGGAGAAAGAAGACAAAACCTTCATTGGTGTTTTACCAGTCTTGGGTGCTATGTTAGAAAACAATCCTACAACAAGTTGAGAGTAATACTTCACAATAATTAACTATGTTTAGGTAGAGCTAAATGAAAATATGATCAATATGATGATTGACATTGGTGCGACCCACAACTTTATGAAGGAAAAAGTGGCAATGGAACTTCGATTGCAACTTGAATCGATGCAAAATTCTTTGAAAGCAATCAATTTAGGAGTAGAGAAGGTGGTTTCCATAGCCAATGGATTCACCTTGAAGCTTGGAAATTATAGATAGGTCATTGGTATGAATTTTGGTTGTGTCCTTAGTATCCACTTGCCATCTTCCCGTCACTAACCCACAACAAGGTGGCTCATGATGTAAGGAGTAGTCAGTGGAGCCTTGTGCACCAATAAGAAGGTGACTTGGAAAATTGTGTTTTGGAGAGGACTTAGTAGTTTGACGACAAGATGGAGATCTTTTTCTCATTCAAAAAGTTATATAGGAAGACTGAAATGTAGAAGGAAAACATTGTTTTGGGCATGAGGAAGTGCATTCTCATGGATTAGATGCAATGGTTGGATTAACTACCCAATTAATTCAATACTTGAGGGGATCTAGTGTATAAAAGAAAGGCAAAGTTTTCAAAGTACTAATGCAATAGTAGGTTTGGAGATTGCAACACTTGAATAGTTGGATGACCTTCTTAGTGGAGGTTGAGTTGCATTAGTAGCAAGAGGTAGCCACACCAACACTTAGATTGCAGCAGTAGCAATAAATACATCCAAGAGGCATTGTTGGCAAATTTTGGGAAAAGGTACTTTGTGAAAAGGAAGAATTGGATAGTGGGTAGTTGCACAACAATCTTGGTAGTGACAATGCAGAGTGGTTGAAGGAATCAACTATAGATGAATGCATGAGCTAGAGAAACAAACTTGGAGGACAACCTGTTCTTGAGGATGTTTCCAGGGACAACAATGACTTTAAATGGGGGAGGATGTAAGGCCCTATCCTTGAATGGATTTGGGTGCCTCCATTAGAATTTCACCTTTGTGGTCATTATTGAGCTAATTAATTGAATTAATTGTTGAACATGTAATCGTCAATCCAGGGGTGTAATCTTAGAGATGTCAACATTGTATATGCATGGATTAGGACACAAAAATGATTGTCTATACTATTTTATTCTATGGAAAGGAGTAATTTTCACACCTTAATCAAAATGAAACTATTATATTGCAAATAGAACAATGTAATATGTGGAAATTTCTTGTATTGGGTAGCAGAAAAAAGAAGTTGCTTGTTGGCCAAAGTCTTACAGTATTTCACTTAAGCTAACCCCTAAGTGTTAAGATGCAATCATGGTTTGTACATTCAATGAAACTTTATCTAATTATAAATGGAAATAGGGCATGTAAAAGAAAACTAATCTTCTTCACTCTTATCCTATGAAGCTCACATAGTTAACAATACAAGCTCAACTTGCAAATATTTCACTAAGGTTTACCCAATGTTCATTGCAACAATATAACTCAATAATATCATTTCAACTCTAGTGAGGTCTAATCTACCTGTAACCAAAATAATTCAATTAACAATTTAATAAATAAAGAAGGATAATGATAAGGATTGATCCATACACTCATGTTGCATACAAACTCATGTAGATAACTCAAACAACAACACACTAATTCTACAATCTTCAAGTGATATAGTTTTGTGTCTTAAAACCAAACCAAGTTCCTAGAATTATTATTTGAGAAGTAACACAATAATTGTTCTTACAACTTAAACTATGTTTGTGTGATAGTCAAACCAAATCAAAGTGTATATGCATAATCCGTTGTGTAAATAAAGACAATTGTATGTGTTAACAAAAGTATATTTCAAAGTACTTAAACCAACGCTGTTATAGGATTGTAGTTATGATTCGATTCCAACTATATCAAAACATGTTTTGTACAATGAATCAACACAACAACAATACAAGGGTTATAATCGGAAATGGCATCAACATACTATTGGATTGAATAATTAGTGACTTTGATTTTAATATAAGCAAGTTACCATTTGAAACCCTTAATCAATTCAATACATGAAACAAAGTTACTTATAACAAAAAAAATGATGAAATAAATAAAACTAGAATACCAAACTAGAAATGAAAGTGGATATAACTTTGCAAACGAATTACAAACCTACACTAAAAATACAAAGCAATGAGAGCCAGATGTGATGGGCCCTTTCCATTCGGTGGATCATTGTGCTATGAATCTACAGTATGAAGGCAGACTTAACACACACAATAACTTAGAACGCCATCTTTTGTATTAATCAACAATGAAATTCAATACATGGCAATGATGATTTGGATCTACAAGCTTTGACAATGTATTGTTCGATCTATTATTTCCTTAATTATCCCAACTTACTCTATACATTGCTTTGAGCCATAATTTATACGTATTTCATGTCCTAAATGCACATGGGTCAATCTTGGTGGATCCCTATTCTAACATATCAAACTCATCAAATTACATCATGAAATCACAACAATTAACTCAATTAAGACTGAAGATGCTAGATAACTTTGAAAATAGTTGAGAAGATACTCTCATGACAGAATGCATGAGAATATCTCCCATTCTCCTCTTTGATCTGATTTTGTTGTTGGCATACTAAAATTGGAGAGCGTTGGCATGAACTTTGAATACAATCTAGTGCATTTCGTTTGCCTTCTAGAATCGATATGATGGACATGAGAGCATGTCGAGGCCACTGCAGAGAAAACCCATATCTTACTTTTCCTTCTAGAAGTTCGGAGATATGACGAACTTCAACATGGGTCACATGACCTCGCTCAATCAACCTTCATTAGTAATAATTCAACCTTTTAATTCTCCTAATTCTTCAAAGATTATGGGAACACACACAATAAACCATTATAATTACCTTGTGAGCCTTGGATGACCATTTTAGACAAAATGTCATAAGAGAGTGGTTATCATGGTGAAAAAAATGGCTTTGGAATGGTAAAAAAGGGTCACTTGGTAGTGAAAATGGCGTTAATTTGGGTTCCCAACATCTCCCCCATGCCTGAGGTTTTTCATTTTCCCTTGCAAACAAAATATTTAGATATGAATGGGGTCCTGATAATAAAGTCCTCAAAATTGACAAACTCCATGAATCTTATGGCCGATCAAGAAGTAGTGCCAATATATATGTTGACATGAGGTGCATTCCTCCTCTTGGCTTCCCTGAATTTCCTTTCCAAGCTATGGTTTTGTGAGGTTAGTGACTCAATCTGGCTATGCTTCCTCTTGAAAAACCTTTGGAGTTTATCCTTATGTATAGTCAATTCATCAACTTTCCTCTGCAATTGAGCACATATATCCTTCAAAGTTGTATTACCATTCTTGATGTGCTTATCTAATACTTTAAAATCTTCAACTTCGGCCTTTAGGATATCAATTGGTTGATCGTTTCTTTCTATTCTGGAAGAGATTGATCGAGTATAAAGAAATTGGGTAGGCTCATAGTATTTTGTTGTATTATCAACATCGTGATGCACAAATGTAGATGGCATGGATGGACACTTAGGTATCTCATGATTGGAGGGTTTCTTTTGGGGTTTTTTAAACACTGGAATTGGGGACTCATGCTATTGGATATGAATTTGTTCAGTGGGAATGGGTCCTGGATCTAAGCGAATTGGATTTTTCATAGAACATGGAGCATTGGGTTTCAATGTTTTAACCTATGTTTTTTTCTTAGCCATTCTTCTCATAATTCTTATTTTACTTATGACGGGGATAGTGGGTGCAATGGGAATGGTAGAAATTGGTGTGACAGGGGTAGGGTTTTGTGGTACAGTAGGGCTAGGAATAGTGGACACCACAGGGACACCAAATATACACTTTCATTTTGGACAAGTCTTCTTAGGAGTCTTTTCATGAATAGTGAATTCCTTAACTCCATGGGAGCTGGGGCATTCACTGTTCTTTTTATTAACCCATGTGGACCCCTTCTGGTAAAAACCCATTTCGGGATAAAAACATATCCCAATTATCATCTCTTTGCTTCAAATCTTCCATAATCAAAATTTTAACTAGGTCGTGGTGATACCGGTTGCGATGAGTATTATTAGGGTTTTCATGTATTCGTTTAGCCATTCAGCCCAAGATTTGATAAAGGTAGAATGGAAAATTTAAATGTTGACCAACTTCAAAATGAAATAAGAGACAAATGTGGTAGAGAAAGGTGATTGCATATTGTCCTTCATAAGTGAAAATATTATGGAGTACGAACAAAAGGTTCTTACATTTCTCCATGATCTATGTCATCGACACCGCCTTTTTCCAATCTAGCGTTTGACTGACTTGGCATAGGAATCAATCCTAGGTCCCTTGTTCTACTAGTTTATTCTTAAACCATTGTTCTCCCTCCTAATGGAGCCCCATGTCTCTATCCAATGTCTCCTATGATACAGCAAAGACCAAATCACCTATACGAGCCACATTACCATCGAATCCATGTGCAAATTCTTTGGTTACAGAGGCATCAAACCCTTATAGTTTTCTCAAGAATGACAACCAACCTACTGATTTGAGGTTAGGATTACTGACATTATACTTTGGATAGGCTTCAAGCTCCTTTAAAGACAACATTGAGCTTCCCCATTGTTAATGTTTTCACAAGAGTTGGTTCTAGGCTGTAATAGAGCCAAGCCTTAGCACATTTTAAATGAAAAAATAAGTTATCACTCAGAACTTTATTTGGGTTGCATGCAGGTAAATTTTGAGATAACCACGAACCACTTTTCATTGGAAGCTGCCCCTTCCAACCCGAGAGGGATCTCTTAAGTATATGTCACGATAGGATATCCAATAAGCTTAACAATGGGCAGATTTGTGGGCAACAAAAAGTTTTGAGGTTTTTAGGGTAGATGGGTTGGACTGGGAGGTAGTCCATTGGGCATGGAGTCAAATGATCAAGCAAATAGAAAGAGTGTTTCGACAATGGAAATCCATGGAGCAGAGGCGAGATAGAAGCTGATTACAAAGAGAAGGATTTATAAAAGTATGGTAGCAGAATAAAGAGAAAACATATCAATACACAAGGTGCACTTAGCAATGAGTGAATTCCAAGCACAAATCAGTGGAAAGAGATGGTTGGGACAGAGCATCTAGCAAAGGACAAATTCTGAACCTTGATCTCTGCAAGAAACAACCTATAACCATTCTGCAACAGAGCAACTAACAAAGGATGAATTCTATTACAAAACAGTTACAAATCAAGAAGAAAATATAGATGGAGTGATATTGAAACTAAGAAAATGGACAAACTCTGCAAGCGACATCACAAGAATCTCTAATATGGATAAAACATGCTTTTGCAATCTTATATTAAACTGAAAATGAAAGCTATAGCCTAGGAGTACTACTCCTAAGTGTCGTTCCCCCCTTTACTTTTACAAATATGCCTCATATATGTATTGAGGTCGAAATCCTCTCTAATCTAAAAGATAACAACAGTTACAACCAATTCTTGAAACTTTTTTCCATAGAAAATGGGCCAAACTGTTGAAAACTAGGGTTGCGGTTACGGCTCTGTATCTCTCGAATAGTGAAAGTTGTGTATAAAATGAAAGAGGCTTTTGTGCATCTGTTATTTTGAGAAAAAACCTCTCTCAGTTCCTTGAGACCCCTTTTCATTTTTCCCAAATCTGCATTTAACAAACATGTGTCAAAACAGGGAAATATGAAATATGAATATTAGGGCTCAGAGATGGATTCGATTCTCCCAATATGTGACACCTGTAAGAAAAATGAAAGAGGCTAATGATCTCTGATGTGTTAGGCACATAATCCTCCAACCGTTTCTCAAAACGATACTCCAGTCGCTCAGAATCCTCATTTTAAAATGATGCCTCATCATAGTAAAAATGCCATATTTCTGAAAACGAACCTCATCTTGCGGGGGACTTTTGACTACCTTACCAAGATCAAAATTAAATTCTGAAGACAACAATGGAAATTTTAGGATTTTTAGATGTCGATCGACTATTCGAACGTGAAAAATGACCTCTCCTCGATTGAGAAAATTGCGTTTTTCTAAAGAGATTTTGCATATGACTGGAGTCCCGATTTCGGGTTTTCAGGATTTGGGGAAACAAAGCAGTGGTTATTAAAATATTCACGTCGACCAAATCCCCGAAATAGATTTTGGCTTTTACATTGCAGTCTTTCGAGCCTTCGGGTTTCGGGTATCATGTCCTCAAGAGTTATGACATGCAAGGAATCCTGAATCGCGAAATCACGATGGGATTAATTAGGCGATAATCATTTGTCTTAATCTCTTAATTAATCACGATTAGCAATTAATATTTAACCTTTCGTGGATTTAAGTGTCGGGACTTCGATAATACTTGACGCGAGAAATTCTGAATCGCGAAATTGTGATGGGATTGATTAACAGTTAAAACATTTTTAGTTTTGTGATTAAGCACGATTAAAACACAGGCATTTGGGGTTTCTAAAATTGCAAACTTGAAACTTAAAGCAAGAAAGCATCTCGAGTCGTGAAATCACGATGAGACTTGTCAACATTAATATTTCTTATTCTTTAATTAACCTGGCTTATCCTTTAATACTTTAGTGAATTCGGGGATCGGGGTTGTATTTATTAAAATATCTACGTCGGCTTAGGTGAATATCAGGGCTTAACATGCCCCTCCCCTTCAGACAAGTGTTGTCCGCAATGCTTGTGTAACTCTGGATGCTTTTGTATAAAAGATTCATCTTCGCAAGTGGAATCTTCAGCCGGTAGTTTCCTCCATTTAATGAGATACTCTGAAATGGATCTATTCCT
>CBVK0102947754.1:0-11812 GCA_900067695.1 Picea abies
CTTTGAGTTGATTTCGGGCTCGATATCCTGCCTTTGCGTGTGGATCGAACTGATGACTGTTTCCCCAGGCTGTACTGTTGTCTGTGGTAACCTTAGTGGCCTTTCTCTCTAGATTCTTACCCAAGGTGACTGTGGAGGGGAAAGTCTCCACAGTACCTGGAATCGACGTTGATCAAACTCACTCGGGCTCCTTGGAGGGTATACCCACGATTATGTGTGGGAGCTTGCACCAAGGTGTAAGTCTGTTAAGCAGGTCGTCAATGTAACTTTTCCACCCTAGCCCCGCCCCTTCTTGTCTCGTTGTTGCGACGTTGGATTTCATCACCAACTAGTGGCTTCGATATTAGAAGGTATTGTTTGCTTGGTGATTGTCTCTAAATTTTGTTTACTAGTGTATGTTGTTGTTTTCTCGTAGTCGACCATAGGATTTTCGTTGGGGAGTTTGTTACTCATTTACAATTTCTCCCCCACAATGTTCGCGTAGGATGCAAGGTTTGTCTCCGGAGCATCCGGAAGCTTCCCAACCTTTGCACACAACAACACCTGAGGGTACCCCTGAGGACTTTCCTCGTCCGGGTGAAATCCCTCTTGTTCCTCTACCACACGTGGACATAAGTGACGTCTCGGACGTCTTTACACCACCTCCACAAGTACAAACCACTGATCCTCTTGTGGAATTTCGAATTACCAATACTATAGAGGATTATTGCATTCGTCGTGGTGAACGACCTTCAGGACGATTTCATCTTTCTGGTGAAGATCTTCCATCTACTGAATCAATCGCTGGGCCTTCTCACGGTGTAGTTGGCCAAGATGCTTCTTGGTTAGGTGATTTTCGACGAGTCTTGTTTGGTACTGAATACCCTGTCTACGAAGTCATCGACCCTTCTGTGTTTCCTGAATAAGGAACTGCACCAGAGACTACCACCTATCATTTTGTTCTCCCTCCCGAGATGGCCCATCTCACAAATACTACGAGTGTCCAAACCGAGATTCCTGCAACTACTCTTGCACCTATTAACACTCAGAGAATACCTGAGGCTACTCCAAATCTACCTCCTGGTTACCATGTGTTAAATCCTATGTTGAATGCTCTGCATCCAACACCACCCCAAACTCCAGCAGGTTCTCCAGGTGGTCCTCAATTTCCTGGGCATCCTATTCCCGGTTTCATCCCGACACTCTCTCAGTTTCCTACTGGTAATCCTAATGCTAGTAGCATTATTCCGACCGTTGCACCTAATGTACAAGTTCCTGTTGGTGGTCAGGGTAGTACGTTTCATTTTCCCAGACATACTGCAACTATTGCACAACCTACAGTTGGTATACAACTTCTGGGTGGGACTATCCCTCTGGTAGGGGCACCGACCTCACCGTTAGGACAAAACATACCTCCTGCATTGGCCCAGTATTGGAATCAACTTATGCAAAACTTTCCTCAAAATTTTGGGGGGAAACAAGCTGTCCCTACTCCAGGCCAACCATATCCAGGAGTGACTAATCCTATCTGGGGTTCTGGTCAAACTACTCAACCCCAAACTCAAGGTTAAAATCCTTGGGGTTACTATCCTATTCAACCACCACAAGGCCAACCAGGATCTTCTCTCTGGGGGAAAACTGCATATGGTCCTATTGGTCTACCGACAGGGTTTCCGCCCCAAAGTCACTAGTATCCACAAGTGAATCGGCAATTGCCTTTTCTTGCTACTCTGGATTTTCCAGATTTGTCTAGGATTCTTAATGATCCTATTTGTCACTCTCCCCAATGGCCTGCTATTCCTGCAAAGCTTCCATCGGACATTCCAAAATTCGATGGGAAGGCGGGAGAGGACTCGAATAATCATGTCATGACCTTTCATTTGTGGTGTTCGTCTAACTCATTGATGGACGACTCCATTAGGTTGCGTCTTTTTCAAAGAACTCTTATAGGTGCTGCTGCGAAGTGGTACATTGAATTACCACGAGGTTTCTTTTCCGATTTCAACACCCTTGCAATGGATTTCCTAACACATTACCAGTTACCGATCCGTTACGATACTGGAACTGAGATTTTAACCTCTTTCAAACAAAGCACGAGCACTCATATATTTGATCATATTCATGAGTGGCGACGAAGGAGACGTCTCATCAAACTTGAGCTTCCTGATCAGTTACTGGCATAATGGTTTACAAAATCTTTTGTAAATAAAATTGGTAAATACATTGCTATGGGCGGTGTTGTCACAAAAGAGCAGGATATTAGTCATGCTCAGTATCTAGATCTCGTTTATTCGCAAACGAGAACCTTGTATGATTTATTTCATGATTTACCTCGTCCTGGTACTTCTACTACTTCTACTGCTCTGGCTGCCTCACATGCAGCTGATGGTGTGATTGGTTCCACTCATAGCCACTCACATTCCGTGTCCACTACAACCCCAAAATCCAATTCTTCTAATGTACAAAGTGCTCCGTCTCCTGCTCCTCCCGCCGGTAAAACTTCTGAAGTGAACATTGTTCAGTCCACACCGGCCGGTAAGACTAAGTCTAGAAAAGGGAGAGGCAAGAATAAGGAGGGTAAAAACAACAATTCTAATGAACAAACCAAATCACCTCCTGTTGATGACCAGGATAAACGCAAGCCATGCTATCCTTGCCTTGTGTGTGGTGATGATCACTACATGAAGGATTGTCCGAGACGTGCCGAGGTCAACAAGTTCCTTCAAGGAACACCGAAACCTTCTACGCCAGCTGTCTTGTCTCAACCCTTCCCATCTCAACAACAGGCTTCATTGGTCATCCATGACCAACCATCTACCTCTACACAGTCCTATGTTTTGATGTGCACTAGTGATTCTACGAAGAACAATGTTACACTTACCACTAGAGCTAAAGACTATACTCCTTCTAAGGAGAAGGTTGACGACTTACCACCCGATTTGGTTCAACCCTCTCCACCAAATCCACCTACAAATGGTCCTCTTCATATTGAAAGACCAAGTCTTGATACAATTTTATGACCTCCCAAAGGTGTCGTTAAGAAGTCGGCATTCAATCCTCATGCTAGGGCAGCCCAGAACTATAGCATTGTCGAAGATCTGGCCCAAGCACCCTCCGCGATGTCTGCCCTCGAAGTCCTTCAGTCTTGTCCTACACAACGAAGGGGTCTATTGAAAGCGATAGGTGGAATTGATCCTACAGACTCGAATTTGATAGTCTTTAACTTGGAAGATCATATTCCAAGGTTACCCCCACAGCTTGCATTTCAAATACAGGTTGTGGTCGCCGACAAGAGCATTTGTCGGACGGTCATTGATGAAGGTGCCTCTACGTGCATAATGTCTTTTTCTTGTTGGAAAGCCATTGGCTCTCCACCGTTAACGGAATCACAAAACACTTTACGAGCCTTCAATGGCTCCGGTTTTAAACCATACATTGTTCTTCCGTCGTTTCCTGTTACTCTAGAAGGTAAGACCGTCCAGGTGGAAGTGGAAGTTTTTGATACTCCTCTAGATTATAATCTTCTACTTGGACGAAGTTGGGTCAATTCTATGCGTGATGTCGTGTCAACCCTTTTCCGTGTCCTACGTTTTCCTCACTAGGGCAAAGTGGTCACGGTTGATCAACTTGCTTTCTTTAATGCCGATACTCGAACGGGCAACGTGCCGTTCATAGCGAACACCCCACCGGGTTATGAGAATGTTGGTGTCGGTCTTTTGAAAGATTCGTCGTTAATGGGTACCTTTCCCATACCACCACCACCCCATAATCCGAGCCCATTAGTTGCATCTATTAACATGATCTCTACCAAGCCTCGTGAGCTTCTAGTGTCTGCCGACCCTTGGATAGTTCCTGATCCCAGAAATCATGTTTGTTTCGGCGACGTTATGTCGTTAAGTCCAGTTGAATCTGCTTATAAAGCTATTCAATCGGCAAACCATACTACTTCTTCTTGTGAGGAGTTGTCTCCTGATCCTTTCCGCGTTGTTTTTCCAACTGACGAGATGATCATGTCCGTCTTGGATGACAACCCTTGGGACGATGGACATCATCGTTCCATACTGTTTCTGGAACAACAGACTCTTGAGAACTACCAACGGATTTCGGCTCCATCGACCGTTGTTGTTATTACGTCTGTTCCTGAATCTACACAAGATGTGTTTGTAGAAGGGAACCTTAGTAACATTTCGCCCACGATACCCATAAATATTTCAGTGAAACCTGGAATCATTGAGAACGTTCATCTTGGAGCTTCGTGTTCTCCCGACGAAATTGTCACGTATACTTCCTTTTTTAAAGAATTTCGTGACATTTTTGCTTGGAGTTACAAAGAGATGCCGGGTATTGACCCTTCTATTGTGGTCCACGAAATTAAGACATACCCTGGAGCCAAACCAGTTCGGCAACGCCTCCATCCTGTCCATCCACGTAAGGCAACAGCCATTAAACTTGAAGTTGAAAAACTCCTTAAAGCCGGTTTTATTTATCCTGTGGCATTGACAGAGTGGGTGTCTAACCCAGTACTGATTGATAAAAAGGGTGGTAGTATATGCGTATGCGTTGATTATTGGGATATCAACAAAGCTTGTCCAAAGGAAAATTTTCCAACCCCTTTCATTGACCAAATCGTTGATGACTGTGCCGGTAGTGAAATCTTTTCCCTCATGGATGGATTTTCCGGCTATAATCAAATCAATATAGCTCCCGAGGACCAACATAAAACGACTTTTATTTGTCCTTGGGGTACTTTCGCCTACAAGAAACTCCCTTTCGGTCTAAAGAACGCAGGTGCTACGTTCCAGCGTGCTATGTCTTACGCATTTCATGATATCAAACATATTGTTCAACCCTATCTGGACGATTTGCCGGCTCACTCTTTACGTAGGGTCGATCACCCTAATCATCTCTGAGCGATCTTTGTTCGTTGTCGATTCTATCGCATTTGACTAAACCCTCATAAATGTGTTTTTTGCGTAGAATCTAGCCGTCTCCTCGGTTTCATTGTTTCACGCCATGGGATCCGGGTTGATCCTATCAAGGTCGAGGCAATTCTTAATCTACCTCCTCCTTCTTCTTTACGCCAGTTACAAAGTTTACAGGGGAAAGCAAACTTTCTTCATCGGTTCATCCCAAATTACGTCGAGATTACTTGAGGTTTCACACGTCTTTTAAAGAAAGATTCAAAGTTTGTCTGGGATAAGATTGCTAAAGATGCCTTTGAAGCTTTAAAATTATCCCTCACAAAAGCTCCTCTTCTTTTCCCTCCGGATTATAGTCGAGATTACTTTCTTTATCTAGCTGCATTCGAGTATACTATTGGTATGGTCCTCGTTCAGGAGGATGATAACCACGATGAACATGTTATTTATTACTTGAGTTGAAATTTATCATCCACAAAAGTCAAGTACCAACATGTTGAGAAACTGGCCTTGGCTGCTGTCCAAGTAGTTCAACGTTTTCGTCACTATATTCTCTCCAGGAAGACCACTGTGATTTCACACTGTAACCCCATGCAACACATATTGACACGTCAATTGTTGGGGGGAAAGTACTCCAAGTGGATTGTTATTCTCCAGGAGTTCAATTTGGAATTTGATCGTGCCACATCGAAGAAGTCCCTCGTTTTCGCTGAATTGACTTGTGATTTTCCCCACACCGCAACGGAAAAAGTAGCAGTTGATTCGTTACCTGACGAGTCACTTTTACTTATCAGTACCAACGATATTTGGTATGGAGATATCATTATCTATCTCCAAACTCAAACTTTTCGGCCTGCGGTGTCCAGTGCCGAACGCCGCCGTGTTCGTTATCAGGCACGTCATTATATTATCCTCAGCGATACTCTTTACCATCGAGGCATTGACTCTGTCTTTAGGTGGTGTTTGACTTTTGACGAAGTTGAGAAGGCTTTGAATGAATGCCACTCTGGAGCATGTGGTGGTCATATGTCTGGGTATGCTATTTCTCAGAAAATCTTACGTGCAGGTTATTTTTGGCCTTCCTTGTTTCATGACTGCATTATTGCTGTTCAGAAGTGTCATGCCTGCCAGACCTATAATCAGAAGATTCGGTCGCATCCTGCTCCACTTCATCCTGTAGTCTCCGTAGGTCCGTTTGCTAAATGGGGCATTGATTTTATGACATGTCACCCTCACTCGGATGGGGGGCATGGTTACATTATCGTCGTTGTTGATTATTTTACTAAGTGGGCCGAGGCAATGCCGACATTCGATAGTACTGGGAAGACTGCAACACTTTTTCTTTTCAATCATGTCGTTACTCATTTTGGTGTTCCTCAGGCTATCATTACCGATCACGGTAGTCATTTTAGAAATAATATGATGTCCGAACTTACAGAGAAATTGGGCCTTCGTCATGATAGCTCAACACCCTATTATCCACAGGCCAACGGCCAGGTCGAAGCCATCAATAAGGTTCTCATCACTATTATTCGACGGATGATAGGAATCCATAAAACCAGCTGGCACACAATGTTATTTTCGGCATTGTGGGCATATCGGATGTCTGTTAAGTCTGCCACAGGATTCACGCCTTTTCGATTAGTTAATGGCATGGAAGCCATTCTGCCGATAGAATGTGAGATTCCATCTTTGAAACTAGCTGTAGAACTTTTACCAAATACTTCTGCCGAAGAGGAACGTCTGTTGTATCTAATGCGACTAGACGAGACTCGTCGTGACGCTACTCTTGTTTTAGAAGCCCAGAAGAAACGTGTTAAGGCACAGTATGAAAAGCATGTTAAACCTCATGTCTTCTTTGAAGGAGATCTTGTTCTTCTATATGAACAAGATAAAGATGTTTTAGGAGCTGGGAAATTCGAACCAATGTGGCGTGGGCCTTACATTGTTAGCAAAGTTTTAGCAAAGGGGGCATATGAGCTAGTGGATTATGATGGGGTACCTTTGAGTGAACCCAGAAATGGGTTGTACTTAAAGAAATACTATGCATGATTCATTTGTGCATGAAGTACTTGTATTTTTATGTATCATACTGAGTGTGTGTGATTACTTTTAGCTTTGAGTTTGACGTTATTTGGTCTCTACCCTTACGATTACGTTGTGTTTGATGGCCAGATGTCGGAGTATTCGCTACCTTATATTGGCTTCACCGACGGTGCTAGCCGTAGTACTTGGAACCTAGCTTCCACTGCCTGGGCTATCTATGCCCCAACGAACGAGCTTATATCTTTACAAGGTGTATGTCTTGGGCGGGCGACCAACAACATCGCAGAGTATAGCGTCGTGATTGAGTTATTGGTTGATGCTATCTCTCTTGGAATTCGTCGTTTGGTTGTGCGACTTGACTCGCAGCTAGTGGTGCTACAACTAAGTAATGTCTATTCTATTCGAAGTCCTACATTATTAAGAGTATATTTGCGGATTCGCCTCTTGGAAAGACATTTTGATCATATAGAATATCAACACATTCCGAGAAGTCTTAATACATTGACAGATGCATTAGCTAATTATGTATTGGACATGCATTTAATTCACTTATAAATTAAACACATTAAAATGTACACAAATGTAAAGTAAACCGGTAGGAACCATGTATATATATATAACGATCAAAGTCTGTGTTTACAAAATGAGTCCGAAGACCAAAATATCAAAAATGGAAGCTCATGGATTCTACATAAACGATATCATGACATCAATGATGTTCACGATAGCATGCTAAAGTCCTGGCTACTTTGCGGAGCAAACGACCCATAGAGGCAGAGACTCCCACGGTATGACGCTGATCACGTCGTGGGATCTCCTCCAGAGGCATATCTGGAACATCATGCATCAATCCCTCTAAGTTCTGCTCCACTGTAAGGTAGTCCTCGGCATACTAGGGGACTGGAACTACTGCTTCTCCTCGCCGCTGAATAGGAGAACTACCAGCTGGTCTGTATGCCCCAACATCTATGTTATCAATACAATTTGGTGTCAGTCTTCAGTTAAAATTACAAAACCAAAAACATTTAATATGATGAAAATACAAAAACATCTAAAAAGTTAAAAAGTTAGTGTACTTCTTACCAATATTTCCCCACTGTGCATCTTCAGGGAGGGAAAGGTCAGGATCACCTCGAAATTCCAAGCCAACATATGCATAATCCTCTATCATCACAACCTAGCCTTGGAGCTAGTCGAAAAAACGATCGTCATATCTGACGATAGGTCCTGCCACATGCCTAGCCATGAGCTGGCACCATCGTAGCATCCGTGGATCTCTGGGACCCGGGAAATGCCAATCTGCCCGAAGTCTGTACACTGGGACCCTCTCACAAAAGAAGGATACTAACAATGATCCATAACCAAATTGCTTGAGATCTCCACGCCTGCTTTTTGTTAGTTGTTTCTTGAGATTATGTAGCACTGCATCAGCCCAGTTGAAAACCCGGGGCTCAAGACACTCGAGGGCATACTAAAAGTAGCTCTGTAGATCCATGTGCGGAGTAGCACTGCCTGCCATTCGAGCTATAGTAAAGAGAACGGCACGGAGAGTGATATCAGTCACTCCCCAAATGACCACCTTTCCCTTTTGTCTTTCTGCCTCTGGCACGCAATACTCACGGCAATACTCACTCATTTTCATACCGCCTCTGCGACTACCGGTCAAACTGACATGAGATCCTCGTCATGAAAACCCAGTCAGAAAATAGATATCCTCGATATCAATTGTCAATGTATGGGCACTGACGTTAAAAACCTGCTGATCCAGATCCCACATCCGGACTAAATGTTCCAACAAATAGACTTGGGCTCTCATGCCCGGTATCCGGAAGTACTTTAAGAGACCACAATATCTTAAAGCGGCAATGGTTGGAGGGTGATTTTTGGCGGCGGCATTATCATCTTCATGTTCACGTTCCCTCCATTCGAGCACCATTGTGTGACTATTAACCTGCATGGCAATCATAGAAAGATAATTAGTAATCTGAAATATGAGGAAATTGGTTTTGTTGGCTAATATATTACACAAAAATTTGACTCTACGCCGTTCGCAGGTGGGGTATAATGCACAATGCAGATTTCCCGCACCCTACATTAAGCCCGCCTGCGGGAATAAGGACTTCTCGTAGGCCCCGTATGGGTAGCTTGCGAGAATCCTTTCACGTGCATAGGGTTTCAAAACTCGACCAAAAAATTCAATTTTAACCAATGAAATCATAAAACAAAACCATGAAAGGCTAAGGAATTGAGCACTTACTAGTTTGATCCAAACGGTTCGTGAAATGACGCCCCGAAAATCCCGGAAATTGACGGTGAAGATTGGAGGTAATATGGAAATTTTTGCACTAAAATGGTGAATGGATAAAAACATATGGTAAAAATGAGTTGTAAAATTGTTTTATTCACTTTTTACCATAGTGAAAGTGGATTTTTTCATATTTATTCGCTGTTTTACCCTAATTACTAATGTGAAAGTGAGTAAAATGACTTGCAGGCACCTAACGAGACGGTTATGGACCCAAAAACTTTTGAAGTATGGTGTTTTTATTTGGTTTTCGATGGTTTTGATCTAAAAACCTCAAGTGCCTTTTATCCGTTCTAGCACTTGTGAAAAACTTAGAACGTGATCGAGCGTTGTTTTATCTCTTTTCCGGGCTCGATGTGGTTACATGAAAAAGGAACCCCCCTTGAGTTGACTTTAAGCCCTTTTCACGACTCCCTAAACATGAAAAGATTGCCGAGCGACCTTGCTATTTTCATGCTCGTTAAAATATTTGAACTTATGCATCCTCTGAGAGATAGTTTAACCCTTTTTCGGTCTCGTTGGACTATTGTACGAAAAAAGGCACTGAGAGAGTTCTCTTTTGAGTGTTTTTCCAAACTCTATAATCTTGAAAAACCTTCGAGTTTTCTATCTCTGGACTCGTTAAACTATCTCTGGACTCGTTAAACAAACATTGACAGACCTGTGATGGGACCGAGCCACTCCTTCTTAGGGTTCGTTAAAAATACTCTAAGGGACTCGTCTGAAGGATGAGCTTATATCAACAAGCATATGTGATCCTCTTCAAGCTTGCATAAAAATAAAGAGGTACTTGCCAGAAATGGTGGGGGGAAAATTTGGGAAAGGGATGTGTTTTGTTTTTGAGTTAATTGGCAGTAAGTGTCGCTCTTGAACATGACACCCCCTATTCATCATCCGAAGTTGGTTTGGGAAATCCATTTGTCTCTCATTCGATTTGATTACAAGGTCTTTCCATGTGTCGTTTTTGAGTCAATGCCGCCAAATCATTTGTCGTGTCATCCATATGTTCAAGAGTTGTCCATTTGAAACCTCTATTGAGTCGTCCATCTGCAGTTATCCTTTCACTTTGTGTCGGCCTTCCCTGTGTCCAAAGTCCAATTGCTACATGCTCTGTTTCAACATCAAACTCTGTTACTCATTTCGTGTCACTGATGGGGGATACATTAAGGCCCTCCTGTGACGATTTTTGTTCCGTCAACTTCAACACATTATCCGGAGTCAAAACTTAGAAATCATTTAGTACCTTGAAGCTTGCATGCCTCAATGGCAAGTTTCTCGCTTTCGACAGTGGGTTTACATCATTGACCTCTGGTCGAAAGAGTCCGTCGGGTGTTCGACATCAACTCATTTATTCGCAGTCGATGGATTGTACTATAGTACCTTGGGAGTCATTGACATTAATGATGATTTTCCCTCGCACTTGTTAATGGTATACGTCAATGACCGATAATCAAGTGGTTTCTACCATGTTCGACTTCGACACATGTAATCGCATGGTCAGATTCGTACTTTTAGGCGATGAGATTGAAGACCCTGGATGTTGTCTTCATAGTCCAGGTTGCGAGGGAGTATGTATATTTTTGTGACACATAGATCCACTGTGTATGTTTCGTGGCTATGTCATCTCGATTATTTATTGCACATATCCACAATGTATTCAGGTGGCTGTGCTACATTATGATTGCATGGATCCACAGTGTATGATTGGTGGCCATGACTTTTGTTTTTGATGTCATCAGTTTATGATCTGAGTATGGGAATGCCTACCTCAGGAATTGGTATATATGATATTCTACTAATTCTTGGGTGTTTGCAGGTCTCTGATTAGATGTGTTTTTGGTTCGTGACACACACATGCAGCTTACAAAGTCTATCAACTGTCAATAGTTCCACTCTTAGACTTTGGGGGGCATTCTGTTATCCACAATTTTGGTCATTGTGATGATGTCATGGTGATGTTATGATGATAGAAAATCAAACTCCTCATTAAAGAACTCGTTCCTGAAAAGGGTTGGTCTTATCTATTTCCAGAAATCATGTTTTGAAGATAGTTCGCAGGCTGCATATATACTCTCCTGCGAGAATGATACTTTCCCGCATGCTGCATTCAACTAGGGTGTGAACTTTTCGCACTGTAATCATTGATAGGGTGCAAACATCTTTTTACAAAGGAAAAAGCTAAGATTCTCGAGCCTTCTAGAATGGAATCTTCTAGAAGGGTGAGTTGGTATTCGAATGGTTGTTCAAAAGCTGGCATTCCAGATTTATTGGGATCATTCTTATCCTAGCAACTAACCTATTCTCTCTTATAAATTGATGAGAATACTCATGGAAAGGGTTAACAAGAAGTTGGAAAGCCTGAGAGATCTATTGGAGAATTGGTACATGATTGTATGAAGAATTGATGCTGCAATAGATAGAGACAACAACAAGGTCATCATAAGTAGTTGATTTTCTTCATCCATGAGCAAGTGTGTGTGTCAAAACTAGAAGCCATTGAAAGGAGATCTACAACATCAAGGCTCAGGTTGTATATTTCTCTTTCAGTTAATTCAATACATGA
>CBVK0102947758.1:1102-31480 GCA_900067695.1 Picea abies
CATGATTCCTTGATCACATGTATAGACTAGGTATTGAATATATTAATTTGTTTGTACTTTGAATGGTTTGTACTGTTGTGATTGGACGGCACAAGAGCATCGAAGCGGAGCAAGGAACAACAGAGATTTAAGGAGAGTGTTCATAAGGTATGTTCACTATCCATTTCTCTTAGTTCATTCAATAGTCTAGATCTAGGGAAAGAGTAGTATTTTGTCTTGTTTTGTTATAGATCCAGGTGGATCTAGGGAGATTGGTCTGTGTCCGCACTCACGAATTTATCCTGAAACAGTTACTACAAGAATTCAATATCACTATCATAGATAGGCCTGGAAGAGACAACTTGGCTGTTGATTTCTTGTCTAGGCTTATCCATACATGTGACAGTACTCCAATAGATGATGATTTTCCATATGAGAATTTATTTTCCATTTCTACTTTCACCCCTTGGTATGCATACACAGCCAACTATTTGGTAATCGGCAAGCTTCCTCAAGGTATGACATCCAAAGAAAAATAGAGAATCATCCAGCTAAGTGTCAATTATATGTGGCATGAGGATACCCTATACCGAAGGGAACCTGATTTGGTAATCAGAAGATGTGTCCGAGAAGATGAAATGCAGGATATCTTCAGAGATTTCCATGATGGCCCATGTGGAGGCCACTTTGCTGACAAAAGGATAGCTTACATAATCCTACAGTCTGGCTATTATTGGCCAGCCATCTTCAAAGATGCAAAGAAATATGTGGCCAGTTACGATGATTTCCAAAGAATGGGAAAACCTACAACAGACGATGAAATGCCACTCCAAGCCCAAGTAGTAATCGAACCCTTTGAAAAATGGGCCTTATATTTTGGAGGACCTATCAATCCCATGTCCTGTAGAAAAAAGTACATATTAGTTTGCACAGACTATGTAACAAAATGGGTAGAAGACAAGGCTCTGTATTCAACCAATGAACAATCTATTGTAGACTTTCTCTTTGAGGAAATTTTCACTTGTTTTAGGGTACCTCAGGAAATAGTCACTGTCCAAGGGACATAATTCACCTCAAATTTGGTCAAGGCTCTTACCGAACAATACAAGATCAAACATAGAAATTCTTCACCCTATCACCCCCAAGCCAATGGACAAGTGGAATCGGCCAATAAAGTGATATAGGCCATCCTCACTAAGACTGTTTAGCTACATCACAAAGACTAGGTGGATAGGTTGCATGAGGCCTTGTGGGTCTACAGGACAGCCTAGAAAAATACAACAGGCCATACACCTTATGAGTTGGTGTATGGGAAGCAGGTACTACTGCCCATAGATTTTCAGGTAAAGACCTTCAGAACTACCATGCAATTAGGAATGGACTTGAACAATGCTCAAAAATAGAGGCTATTACAATTGAATGAGCTTGATGAGATAAGACAGGATGCTCTACAAAGAACCACCCTGATACAAGAGCAAAGGACCAAATGGAATGACAAGTACATTAAAAAGAAGTCCTTCTAGCCAGGTGATTGGGCCCTCCTATATGATAGCAGATTCAAAAATTTTAAAGGTAAATTGTCTACTAGATGGATGGGGCCCTATGAGGTTGATACAGTCTATGAAAATGGTGCAGTAAGGATAAATACCATTGATGAAAATTAGACTTCCCTTGTTGTAAATGGGCATCGACTGAAGGTTTATCACAAACCTCTGTCAAAGGAGGATTTTTTCAAAAATGTTCTTCAGACTTCTGAAATGCAACTGGTAAGCAAGAGGGTTTCTCCTCCTACTGACCTACCATAGTAAGTTCAAATTGTATAAATTCATTTTCTATACATAGGTGTGGCATGAGATGAAGTTTTTCTTTATTTTTGGTGTAACTAACAAAGGCAAAAGAAAAAATAAAAAAATTGGTGGTGTTCCCATGTAGATAAACAAATAAGGAGGACAGCTACCAAAGAGAGTCTTCTTTAAGTTTTTGGACTTTTTAAAATTGAAAATACCATCGAGCAGGAACTAGCCCGGGCTCGATAAAAATCCACGGGATAGTATAGAGAGTCCTCTTTAAGTTTTTCAAACTTTTTAAAATTGAAAATACTGGCGAGTAGGAACTGGCCTAGGCTCGATAAAAATCCACGGGACAGTATAGAGAGTTTCCTTTAAGTTTTTCAGACTTTGTAAAATTGAAAATACCAGCGAGCATTAACTAATTTGGGCTCGATAAAAATCCATAGAAAAGTAGTAGTTAGGATTATTATTGTTATTGTAATAAAAGAGGAAATGCTAGCAAAAGCGTGGTCACCTTGGTTCCAGAAGAAAAGGAGTTTTGTCATCTCAGTTACTGGTCATTACAGAATACCCTCCTGTTACAAAGATTTCTTGCATCATTCCTCTATAAAATTTGGCAAATATATGGTTTTTCAGTCGAATTTGATCACAGAACACCAGCTATTCCTACAAATCACTATCACCAGAATCGGTGTCAAGATTTTAAGCACTAGAAAAATGTTCATTTATGTTCTTATCTCGCATCAATGATCACCTCTATATTCATCCGGTACCAAGGGCCACCCCTGTACCAAATCATCTCATTGTGCCTATCCGGTACCGGATCCTATCTAGTATAAAAGAAGGGACCCTGCTCTATTCTAGTACTAATTACAAATTTTACACATAGGTGATCCGATACTTAGGTGATCCCGTACCAACTACAAATTCTACACACAGGTGATCCAGTACTCAAATGATCCCGTACTAATTTCAACTCTGCACCCAGGCGATCCGGTACTTAGATGATCTGGTACTGGTAAGAATATGATGGGTAACTTTCATCATATTTTCAAGTCGTTGTCCAATTATTAGTGCTAGGACATACAGATTCGACACTTTTTTTTCGTGTTATTTAAAGTACTTAGACTAAATATACATTTAGAACATCTAATTGCTCTTGGATCATGACATACCCCTGTTTTGTCATGAATCTCTGTAAAAATCTTACACTTCCATAAAGAGGAAGTGTCCTACGAAATATCAGGAGTGCAAGATCATGATGTCTTTTACCGGATCAAACTCATACTCCCTTTGTATATCCAGTAAATAAACCCCATAAACTTATGATTCATTGTCGTACTATATGAAATGACACGAACCATGAATCACAGCATATCGAGTAAAGATCCCGGCTGATTTCATATACACGAGTCTCGATCATAACGACCACATCCTTCCGTGAATATCGTTTAACACCAAGCTTCCCATGAATCCGTAAACCATTAGTAGATCCTACCTACCTCACCATATCATCATGAGTATCGACGTGACCATTGTAATCTACACTTCCATTCATAAATGCTCTTATGGATAGCTCTGCCATCAAGATGAGAATTATTTACCATTGTAGTCACACCATCTACAGACACCCTATGCCTTTGTATCCCTTGCATATTTTTCCCATCCGATACTCTATTGTATCCTACGTTATCTGGTACTCAACCCTCGACCCTCTATCCATGCTTTATCCACCCGAGAGAATTGTTTAAGCTAGCATAGGGGTCGACAGGCATGAGCCCATATTTCAAATATACAAAGAAACAATAGAATATCAGGCTTGTAAGAAAAAATATGAACAGGCAAGGTGGGTTCCATTCTTGGAGAAATGTAAAGGTCATCATGAGGGAATTTCTCTTGTCTTTGCGCAGACATATGATGGAGAAAATGTGTAGTTTGGGGTCGTGAAGTTAACAATTACAGAAGCCACTATAGTAGAAGCTACGGGTCTCCCAATGGCTGGAGAAAAATACTTCAAGAGAGTGATCGTTGACAAAAATATCTGTCAAAAATTCCTCAAGCCAGAACATCACGACCCTGATTGGACCAAGGGCATCCATCGAAGCTACATCAAAGAGGAATATTAGACGATGCTCATAAGTCTGTAGAAATTCCTCACCTGCGAGGGAAGGTATGTCGTGACTTTCATTTATCATTTAAATCTTTTATCACAATTCAAGGGAGGACCACAAATTAATTTTCCCCACTTTTTATGGATGAGTTTAAAGAAAATGGCAAGAGGGGTGAGGTCAGTTTCCAAGAAACTAGAGACTAAGCTTCATCATTATGGTTTAATCAAACTTCTGGTTATTCATGCTTTAAAAACACAAAGGGGTAGTTGGAAGCAGTTACTCCAACAGAGTTTCGCTCAAGAAAAATCCAAATCGGTCGAGACACAGGAGGCAGGGACACACAGTGAAGGCTCAAGCAGAAAGGAAAAGAAAGACAGAAAAATGACATCAGGAGGTAAAGAAGACACTGATATGCCCAACTCATCTCAACCCATTGGGAAATCAGTGACAGAAAAGTCTGTTGTAGGGGAACCTACCATATCGAGAAAGAAGACAGCCACTCAATTCCAGAGAGTAAGTCCTACCTTGGTTCAAAAGAGTAAAAGACGAAAAATAAGACTTAGAACCAGGTGGTCAATCGGAAAACGCTCCTGAAACAATTGTGGAACCAACCAGCCAAATAGAGAAGACCCTTGACTTCCATTTACAAAGAAAGAAAAAATTTGCACAAGCTAAAGCATCTAGCTCGGTCCTGCGCCCTAAAGACCAATGATCACAGAATAAGAAATGAAAGAAGGAGGAGATAGATCAACAAGATATTTTACTAGAGCCAACTGTAAAACCCCCTCTGAAATCTTCTAAAGAATTGAAAAGTATTTCTGAAGTTACTCGGCCTTCCCAAATATTAGTTGGTGAACTGAAGGAAACTACTAAGGTGACAAGCAAAAATAAAAAGAAACTAGAAGGGAAGGAGGCACAAGTTCTAGAGCTTACGCCTCAATATTTCAGGATAGGAATACGGGTTGGCCAGCAGAAGAAAACCCCAAAATTCACAACTCAAGGTAGCAAAATAAAAGTCAAGTCAACATAGGAGGAACAGGTGTCCAGGCCTACCCCTGTCAGTAAATCTAAGAAAAGGAAACTGTTTGAAGAAACTTCTACCCCTGTCAGCAAATCTAATAAAGTCTCGCTTCCCATACGTAGGACCATAAGAAGTATGGCCAAACAGGTGACAACTCCAAACATACCTTCTCCTCAAAGGGAATCCATGGATATTCCAAGTTCTCTAGAAAAAGGGAGTGGTTGGGGAGCTACCACAAGAGAAACAGAAGGACTGGTAACAATAAGTGAGATGGAAGGGTTGGTAATAGAGACTTTGAGGGATTTGAGGAAAGAAAAAGAAGCTCGAGAGGTGGTAACTCAGGAAGCACTCACACCGAGTCCAGGAAAGTCCCTGAGAAAACGAAAAATGATAATAAAGGCTCTGAGGAGTCTGAGGAAAGAAAAATAGGCACAAGAAATGGTAGCTAAGGAAGTACTCACACTAAGCCCAGACAAGTCCCTGAATGAACAAACATTATTAACAGAAATTGAGAGATTGAAGCAAGAAGTTGAAGAATGCAAAGAATGTAGAATTGAAAGAGAAGCATGCAGAGGTCTCTGCCAAACTTAACAAGGTCTTGCGATTGATCCATTACACTAGGGTGATCAAGAAGGAATTGAAGAGTGAATCTTATGGTGTTAACATCCTGCAATCTGAGGAATAACAGAGGAAGGTAAAATTGTGCAGAAAGTTTTTGGGTATCAGTTTTTGATAACATTGCATGAGGACATGCAACACCTTCAGCATGGGAGAAATGTTGAACCCATATTTTGACATAGATAATGCCCTATCTTACCCTATATCTAAGCCTTTTTTCCTCTATTATAAACCTATACTGGACTATTCCCTCCCAAAACACATGCCTAATAACTATGTCATGTCCACAAGAGGTAATTGATGATTTAAAGCATGTTTGTTTAACTTTCTTGAATTAATTCGATTGAAAGTGTTTTGTTTTGTATTGTCCTAATGGTTTGATTTATGAGCAGTCTATTCGGCACTACCAGACACCGTGCAATCTGGTACCAAATCCATTCCAGTACCTAAGACATTTTTGATCTGGTACCAACTCCATTCTGGTACCAAGATGTGCATTATTCCAGTACTACCTGCTCTGTTCTATTCCGGTACTAGACCTGCGACTGTGTGCAATCTGGTACCAGAACCTTTGTTTCCATAATGCGCCAATTGGACCAGAATGATGGTGAATATTTCAAGAAGACAGTTGGATAGAAGCGCCCAAGTCAGTTTTCCAGTTGCAAGAGACTCCATCGCTCATGCACTTCGTGTCATGAGGATGGAGTCGATTCCTAAAAATTTGATGTAAATCTTAATCGTGAAATCTCTCAAACTGTTTAATGCTTATACATAGATATTGATAGTATCATCTTACCTTATATAGGGAATGTTGTATAGATGATAGTTAGTGATAATAGCGAATGTAAAAATATATTGTCAGAACCAGGTGATACTTATCATTGTCATGTATGAAGTAAAAGACTGTTCATTCAATTTACCAATTGAATTAATACAGAATATATTTTATGTCAATTCTTGGATGCGAGTGAAAATTTTTAGTCTGTTATTTTCTTAAGAGGTTCCTTGTTGGTTCGGCAAGGGCCCACTGCCCCAACTAAGGTAAACCTCCTTGCATACGTTCTGTGTGTTTGTGTGGATATTTTACAGCAGTGTGTGTGTGTGTGTTTGGTCTTTACTTCATTTTCAGGATTGAGCACTGAGTTAATAAATTTGGATTGGTGTGAATAAGCAGGTGTTAGATCAAATAGACATTTCATTCTCAGATGTTGAAGATAGCTTTTTCATGATTTGAAGTGTGGAACTGATATTTTGAGTTTATGATTGTAGTATATCTAGTATCTCAAGGGATCAGAAGACTTTATATTTCATCTTCATGCTCTGTAATAAAGTCTTTCAGTTATACTGAACACTCCTTGTGTTGGTTTGATTGAATTACATGAGGTTGAAGTTGGTTTTGGTTTCGAGAATGGTTGGAATTGATTGTTTTAATTGCTATAGGAGACAAGCTTCTTAAAGTTCATCTTTTCAATTCAAGAGCTTGAAATGAACAGACTTGTTTCTCTAGGACAACATCTCTTTAATTGACTTTTTTTTTAAGTTTCATTATCAGTTTTCTCTTCTAGGCTCAGTGATATTTTGAAGTATTTAGAAATCTTAGAAATAGGGTTTTTATGTTATTAATTATATCCTATATGCAACAGACTTAGGTAGGTTACTTGTTCTCGACACATATAGTGTAATGACTCTTTCGATTACGAATACTGGATTGACATTTAAATGAGTGTGAGATATACATTGAACATATTTACACACCAACAACAGCCATCACCAAATGACCCTTATTCAGAATCCTACACCTACCTCACTACCAGAGGTACCAGTGATTTCCCCTATTCCATCCCTTGATGTTGTTCATATCCTCTCTCCTGAGCCTAAGACACACCCTACTCCTCCATGGTTCATGGATAGCCTATATGAGGATTTGCCCCCAAATCCCCCCAATTCTCCAGCTCAATTTCCCATGGAAATGTTACGCCCGACTACCATTTTCAACCCACAATATCTCGATATTTGGTTTCTGTCGAGTGAATCATCACCACCCCTTTGCATCACCCCCCCTAACTCTTCACCACCATAAGACAACCATAAGGTGCCAGTCACCAATGTTACTCCCCTGGATCCCCTATTTTCTCGACAGTTCCATTGCGATGAAGACATCCTCGAGGAATTAACTACCCCTGATTGGCCATGGGATCCGCTCCATCATAGATCATTCTTTCTTTCACATGAAGCCTTTACACCTCCTATCCAAAACTCCATATACACAATCAATACCAAATATTTTCTCCCATCAAGGCACATAGACTAGTTCAATAGTCCTATCCCTGCCCCCAACGTTTTTGAAGAAGGAAACATGGCCAACATTTCCCCCACCATCAAAATCGATATTTCCATCAAACATGGAATCATAGAGGAAATCACCATTGGTACCACATGCTCTCCTGAAGAAATCATAGCCTACAAAGCTCTCTTCCAGGAATATCAGTACATTTTTGCCTAGTCATACACAGAGATGCTCGGCCTCGATCCCTCTATTGTCGAACATCATATAGACACATGGCCTGATATCACCCATGTACAACAAAATAAACGCCCATTACACCCATACAAAGTAGTGACCATCAAAGCCTAGATTGACAAATTGCATGCTGCAGGGTTCATATACCCCATCGCATATACGTCATGGGTCTCCAACCCCATCCCTGTCAACAAAAATTAGGGCACTATTCTTGTCTACACTGACTTTCGTGATCTCAATCACACCTGTCCCAAAGACAATTTTCCCACTCCTTTTATCGACCAAATTATCTATGATTGTGTCACCCACAAGGCTTTGTCCTTCATGAACAGTTTCTCTAGCTACAACCAGATCCAGATTCACCCAGTCGATCAGTACAAAACCGCATTTACTACCCCATGGGGTACTTTTGCATATTGTGTCATGCCTTTTGGCCTCGAGAATGTCAGTGTGACATTCCAACGGGCCATGACATACATTTTTCATGATCTGGCTCAAATCATCCTCGCCTACTTGGATGATCTCACTGCTCGATCCAAGAAATGCACTCAACATCTAGATGAATTATGCATCATCTTTCACAGATGTCCTTAGTACAATATATGCTTGAACCCCCTCAAGTGCATATTTTTCATCACAACTAGATGCCTCCTTGGGTTCAACGTTTCCCAATGTGGCATCACTATCAACCCCCTCAAGGTCTAAGCCATCACCGAAACTCCACCACCTTGAAATTTACACCAACTCCAAAGCCTGCAAAGCTAACTTTTTACACCACTTTGTCCCCTATTACGCCACTCATGCACACGGTTTCCTTCGCTTATTGTGCCACGATATTCCATTCCAATGGGATGAACATGCCCAAACCACTTTTGATGATTTAAAAGCGGCACTCTCCAATGCTGCGCTGATTAGTCCACCCGACTATGACCATGACTATATCCTCTACTTATCGGCCTCAACTGTTTTAGTAATAGGAGTTATTGTCTAATTAGGAGATGACGACCGTGAGCATGTCATTTACTATATTAGTAAAAATATTTGGCCACCATTCAAGTGCAATCACGAAGAAAAACTCACCCTTACAGTTGTCCTCGCAGTCCAGAAAATGTTCCATTACATCCTGCTTCACACTACCAAAGTCATAGCAGATTCCAACCCCATGCAATACTTGGTCAGTCACCGACAAATTAATGGAAAATTTTCCTCATGGATCGTCATCCTTTAGGAGTATGACTTCAAATTTTCAACACCCAAGACCAAGAAATCCCTCATCCTCGCCAAACTCATTATGACCTTTCCCTTAGATACTACCAGTTCACCTGTCAATACCGACTTCCTTGACGAACACCTCTTCTACATCCCCTCAGATGATCCTTGGTATGGTGACCTCCTCATCTACCTCTGAACACAAAAGTTAGGACCCCACCTCTCTAGGGATGATCGTTAGCGTATTCACCATCAGGCCCCTCGATATCTCCTTATTGGTGACATTCTATATCAACGAGGGGTCGACACCATCCTTCATCGATGTTTGACCATTGACGAAGCTGACAAAGTTCTCAATGATTTCCACAATGGCTCTCCCAGAGGCCACTGGTATAGGATAAATTGGTAAATGTGGACATAAACTAATCTCTCAATATCCACCTGGATCTAGAACAAAACAGGACAAGACATGACACTTTCCCTGAGTTACAATCATTGATCTAAGGTTCAAAGAAGGAATTGATGACTTACCTTTGAGATCTCTTCCTTATATATTTTTTGTTCCTGCTTCACTCTAATGCTCTTGTGAAACCAGATCTGTAATGACACAAACCAACCAAAGTGAAAGCAACTATAATAGATTCAATGAAAAACTTAAACATGTGATCAAGGAGTCATGTAATAAAATGAGAATGATTTTATGGGAAAGAAACATGCCATTGTATTATATTGAATAAAAGTGGAAGATACCTGAAATGCCTTGATGTCACAAGTTCCCTTTTAGTGGTCCTTTGTTCCAAAACACACATATACTTGTTCTGAGATTTGCATGAAGATGATCTTCAAAATCTTGATGATTGAATTCAGACCTCAAGCATAAACTGAAATTCTACACACAATCTCCAGCCTATTCTTCTAGCAATCCTTTGCTCAACTTTTCTTAATTGTGCTTAACCTTTTCCATGAGAAGCCCATTATTATATAGGATAAGCTGAAGTGGTTAAAGGGATGAGGATGATCCCACCAGATCAGAGAAGTCAGAAGGATCGTAACCATACGGACGCCACCTCACATTCCAGAAGATTCCCCTTCTAGAAACTTCTCGAACCTCTTTCCTCTTTTGGCTTTCAAACGTCGTCGCACCTCCCTATATAGCAACCTACGTAAATACTGCAGGCCAACTATAGAGCTTCCTGCGGAAATCATGGATTTTATCACTGTACACTGTGGGTAGTCTACGACGTCTTTCTAAAAAATAGTCTTGCAGGGGAGGAAAGCAATCACTTTTCTCAGGCAAAAGATGATTGTGAGGGCCTGATTACATGCTTGTAAAGTCATCATCAGAGTGACCAAAACAATGTGTAACAGAATTCCCCCCAAAGTATGAGGTCGGAAATTGTGACAACCGAAATACTTTGTAAAATATGTGTGTGTATCGAGAACAAAGAATGCACCAATCGAGAACCTGCAAACAAACAATCATCTGCACAATATGATACCACGTCTGAAGTAGGCATTCCCATGTTCAAACTACAAATGATTGAACTCATAAGTGTAAGTCATGGAAATTAATGATACACTATGGATCCATGTCATCATAATGTTACATAGCCACCAGGAATACACTGTAGATCTATGTACGAGAAAACATTCAGATACAAACATAGAAATGAGACATACAAAGTGGATCTATGTGTCAATACAAATAATCAATAATCCATCGCAACCTGGACCATGAATGATGAGATCCATGGTCTTCAAACCCATCATCCGTAAGTACGAATATACATGTGATTACAGGTGTTGGAGTCGAACATGGTTAGAAACCGCTTGATTACCAGTTATTAATGAAAAACATTAACAAGTTCAAGGGAAATCACCATTGATGTCAATGACTCCCAAGGTATTGTAGTACAATCCAACTAATGTGAATAAATGAGATGAAGTAGAACATTCGATGGAATCTTTTGATTAGGGATAATGATGTGAATCCACTGTCAAGAGTGAAGAAACCTGCCATTAGGGCATGTAGGCTCTAAGGTACTAAACGATTTCTAAGTCTCGTCCCTAGATAATGAGTTGAATTCGAAAGTAAGAGACTCATCACAGGAGGGCCTTGGTGTATCCCCCATCAATGATACGAAATAAGTAACAGATTTAGGATAGAGTAAAACATGAATATGATTTGAAACTGACATAGGGAAGGCCGACATGGTAGGAATTGACAACTGTAGATGGCCGACTCAAGAGAGGGCTTATTCAGACTGCTCTTGAACATATGGATGACATGAGGATAGTCTTGGCAGCATTGACTCAAAGATGACCCAAGATATAAACTTGCAGAAAGTCAGATGAGAGACAAATGGATTTCCCAACCCGAATTCAAGTAATGAAAGGGGGTGTCATGTTCAAGAGAGACTAGTACAGTCACTAACACGAATACAAAGACACATTTCTTTCCCAAATTTCCCCCCACCATTTCTGGTGAGTACCTCTTTATTTTCACACAAGCTTGAGGAGGATAGCATATGCTTGTAATGTAATATCATCCTTCAGACGAGTCCCTTGGAGTATTCTTAACAAACCCTAAGAAGGAGTGGTTCGGTCCCATGTGGATCTTTCGATGTTTGTTTAATGAGTCCAAAGATAGAAAATTTGGAGGCTTTTCATGTTTATAGGTTTGAAAAACACTTAAAGAGAACTCTCTCAGTTCCTTTTTCGTAAAATAGTTTGACGGGACCGAAAAAGTGATAAACCATTGCCCATCGAACATTTTATTCAAATACTTTTACGAGCATGAACAAAACAAGGTCACTCGGCAATCTTTTTGTTTTTATGGAGTGTGAAAAGAGATTATATGATACTCCATGTGTGCTGATTTTCGGGTTACCAAGATGAGTACAAAAGGATGACAAAAGTATACTCGATTGCATTCTCATAAATTTTCAAGCACGAGAATGAACAAAGAGTAAACTCGAGGTTTTACTAAAAAACCCTAAAAATATCTATATGCTTAACGAAGAGAAAAACAAATTACAGAACAAACTTCCATACTCCATTAATTAGGACCCTAGTCTTCTTCCTGCAAAAAACAAGACACTCATGAGGCAATTAGACTTGAGGGTTTATAAAAAAATGCATTTATATAATATAAAATATTATGGAAAAGGGTAAAAAGTGAAATAAATAAGAGTAAGAGCTCTTTTTACCCTTCCATTTGCATTTGGTCAAGAACTTGTCTAAAAACCCCTTTTTTACCCCTTACTTCAGCTTTCGATTGCGAGGAGCACAGACAACCATTCAGTGAACAATATCTGTCAAGATGGTAAGCTCTTCATCCTCTTCCTTTTGAATGGATTGAAATTCGTTTTTAGTGGTTAAAAGATGTTTTTTGGGTGAGTTTTTGGGCCGGTAGACGTGCGTTGGGGCCGCTACAGGTGACTAGTATTAGGCCCTGTGAAAATCAAGGATTTTTATAGGCGCCCAATGGCTCACCTGCAGAAATCCCGCACTATAATTGAAGCCCGGTTGCGTCAGTCAAAAACCCAAAAAGAAATGCATGCGTTGGACCAAAAAGAATTCAAAAAATGATGATTAAAGTTTCTAACTATCTTCTCTCATCTCCATGGAGGTGTTTGATTGCCAAAATGTTGGAGTGGAGAGAACAAGAGCATGAGGATGATGACTTCATGGCTTTGAATGATCCGGGCACTGTCAATTCCCTTTGACAATGTGGCTTGTTAAAGTTATTCAAAATGCAGGGCATGAGAGCCCAACTGAGACTATTAGAGTACTTGGTCCATATGTGGGACGTGGACCAACAAGTGTTTCATGTGGGTGTCCATGTTCTTTCCTTAGACATCAAAGATATTTACTTTTTGATGGGGCTATCCCATCGTGGGGCACATGTGACCCTAATAGGGGGTTGAGGTGGTGGCTTTTCAATGAGCGAGTACATCCATCGGCATTGCGAAACTAAGGCGGAGAGGCACAAAGGTAAAGTGGCCATCAGAGGAGTTCAAGATCTGAATCTCAGAACCATTCTCTTTACTATTGCACAGATGGTGGGAAGTTCTTCATCGCACATGGCCCTCCAAATCTATTTTCAATGCGCCATTGAATGCACAAAACCTCGAGTGTTCAATTGGTGTGACGGTGTGATCTGTAGTATGAAGACACAATTTACTAAAAGCAAGAATGGAGACCTAAAGCAGTTTGGGTATGGGTCCATTTTGGTGTCTATCTTCTTAGAAAAAGTCCTTCATTTGCGGCTGCAGGTAGAGTGGGGAATACTAGCCCCACGAGACCTAAGAATGAAATCGTGGTGCGACCTTATGGTGCGACATGTAGCGGGCCCCATTGTCAAGTAAAATGATTCATTTTTTGACTGGTTAAGGCCCCAAATTTTGATGATTGATGATTATGCGTATGTCAGCCTAGATTTTCGGGGAGATCCCGACTTGGTTCTCCCTGAGGGATTTCAGTGGGGAAATCTAGGTAAGAAAGACATTTTGTTCTTTATAGTGTTTTTGTGGATTTTTAGGATATAAAATGTTTTTTGTGTTTTCGATCTAAAGACTAATCAAAAAATTTTGACCATGCAGATTTAGGGCCACACCGGCCTCCAAGCACATCTCTGATCCAAAGACGAGGAGAGGCAAGTGTAGTAGTAGGGTGGGATGTTGTCGACTATGAGGAAATGGAGCAGAACCTAGAGGGTCTGACAGTAGGCATTCCTCACATCTCGATGGAGGAGATCCCGAGGCGTTATCAATTCCATACTGTAGGCATGTCTGAATCACTTAGTCAATTACTTCGTAGGGTGGCAAGGGCAGTAGTATGCTACCGTGGGCAGTATCCATGATGATATTTTGTAGAATCCATGGGCTTCATATTTTGATATTTTGGTCCTTGGATGGAAAACATTTTTGTAAAAAATTTTACGATTATATATATACATGAGGCTTATACCGGCTTACTCTACTTCTATATACAATGTGTAATGTGTGATTGGATTTATAAATGTCTCAAATGTTTGTCTAACACATAATTAGATAGAGCATCAGTTAATGTATTTAGACATCTAGGAATGTGTTGATATTCAATATAATAAAAATAGCATTCCAAGAGGCAAATTCATAGATATACCCGTAACAAAGTAGGACTTCAGATAGTGTAGACATTATTTAACTAGATCACTACTAGCTACAAATCAAGTCGTACAACGAAGTGACGAATCCCAAGTGAAATAGAATCGATCAATTATTCGATGACTGCGCTATATTCTGTGATATTATTCGTTGCATGACTGAGTCAAACACCTTGTAGACTGATAAGTTCGTTGGTAGGTGCATAGATTGCCCAAGCAGAAGAAGATAAGTTCTGAGTACTACAGCTAGCACCATCAGTGAATCCAATATAGGGTAGTGAGGACACCGACATCTGGAAACCAAGCACAATGCAAGGTAAGCATTTGGGGGTGGAAACCAAATGATGAAAAGAATACAAAAATAACACACAAGAGTATGGTACAGTAAAAGTACAAGCACTCATGCAGAGACAGTCTAAGCATAGTACTTCTTCAAGTAAAGCCCATTTCTGGGTTCACTCAAAGGAATGCCATCATAATCTACTAACTCGTAAGCTCCCTTCTCTAACACTCGTTTGACGATATATGGACCTTGCCACATAGATTCAAATTTTCTGTCTCCTAGTAGATCATGATCTTGTTCATAGAGGAGAATTAGATCTCCCTTAGAGAAAACATGCGGTTTGTCATGCTTGTCATATTGAGATTTTATGCGTTTCTTTTGGGTTTCAATAACTAGGGTGGCATCATGACGGGTCTCATCTAATTGCATAAGATACAATAGACGTTCTTCTTTGGCAGAGGTGTTTGGGAGAAGTTCGATGGCTAGCTTCAAATATGGTATTTCACATTCAATCGGGAGAACGACTTGAATGTCGTAGACTAGTTGAAAAGGGGTAAATCTTGTAGCAGACTTCACGGATGTATGATACGCCCATAATGCTGAAAACAACATCGTGTGCCAATTGGTCTTATGGATTCCTATTATCTGATGAAGCATAGTGATAAGGATTTTATTTATTTCTTCAACTTGGTCGTTGGCCTATGGATAGTAGGGGGTTGAGTTTTCATGCTGAAGACCCAACTTGTCGGTAAGTTCAGACATCATAAAGTTTTGAAAATGGCTACCATGATTAGTAATGATAGCTTGCGGGATCCTGAATCGAGTAATAATATGATTAAATCTGAAAAGGGATGCAATTTTCCTAGTATTTTCGAATGTAGGCATCGCCTCGGCCCATTTCGTGAAATAATCCATGGCTACGATAATGTATCCATGCCCCCCGGCCAAGTGAGGGTTACATGTCATGAAATTGATACCCCACTTTGTGAAAGGTTCGACGGAAACTACAAGGTGTAAGGGAGCGGGATGTGATCTTATTTTATTGTTGTACATTTGGCAAGCATGGCATTTTTGGATGGCAGTAATACAATCCTTAAATAAAGAAGGCCAAAAATACCCTGCTCGTAAGATATTTTGGGCAGTAGCATACCCATACATGTGACCACCACATGCTCTAGAATGGCAGTCATTCAATTCTTTCTCATCGTCATCATAGGTGATACATCGTCAAAAAACGGAGTCAACCCCGCGGCAATAAAGAGTGTCACCAAGGATGATATATTGATGAGATTGATATCATATGCGACGATGGTCAGCGCAAGATAGATCAGGGTGGAAAGTTTGAGTCTGGAGATATATAATGGTATATCCATACCAAAGGTCATCGGAATTGATAAAAAAAAGAGATTCATCAGGTAAAGAATCTTCTGCTACGTTTTATGTCTCAGTGCAGGGAAGGTCACACATCAGTTCAGAAAACACCAAAGATTTCTTAGACTTAGCGCATTCAAATTCTAAGTCAAAATCTTGGAGAATCACTGTCCATTTAGAGTATTTTCCCCCTAGCAATTGGCATGTAAGAATGTGTTGCATGGGGTTTCAATTGAAAATTACAGTGGTCTTGCGTAATAGGATGTAGTGACGGAAATGTTGGACAGCTTGAATAGCTACCAGGGACAATTTTTTAACATGTAAATATTTGGTTTCGGTGGTCGTGAGACTCCGACTCAAATAATAGATGACATGTTCATCGTGTGAATCATCTTCATGGACTAGAACCATGGAGATGGTAGAGTCTGAAGCGGTGAGATAAAGGAAGTAATCTCAACTATAATCAGGTGGTAAAAGTAATGGGGCACGGGTTAAAGTTAGTTTCAAAGTTTCGAAAGCTTTGTTGGAAGTGGAATCCCATACGAACTCAGAACCTTTCTTTAGCAATCGAGTAAATCCGAGCATTAATTGAGCATAGTTTGGGATGAAACGACGTAAAAAAAAAATTCTTCCCTTGCAAAATTTGAAGCTAGCGAAATGAAGGAGGAGGGAGATTGAGGATCTCCTCGACCTTCAAAGGATTGACCCTAATCCCCAAGCATGAAACGATAAAACCTAGAAGTGGGCTGGACTCCACATAGAAAACACAATTGTGTGGGTTTAAGCGTATACGATAGAATCGACAACGAAGGAAAATGGCTCGGAGGTGTGCCGGGTGGTCACTATGATGCATGGAATGTGTTAGTAGTTCATCTCGATATGGTTGTACAATGTGCTTGATATCATGAAAAGAATAAGACATGGCACATTGAAAATTCACACCAGTGTTCTTTAAACCAAAGGGTAGTTTTTGGTAGGCAAAGGTTCCCCAAGGACAAATAAAAGCGGTTTTGTGTTGATCTATGGGCAAGATGTTGATTTGATTATAGCCGGAGAAACCATCCATTAAAGAGAAGATTTCACTCCCGGAACAATCGTTGATGATCTGGTCAACAAAGGGGGTGGGAAAGTTGTCCTTATGACAAGCTTGATTGATATCCCTATAATCGATGCAGACACAAATCGTACCTTGTTTCTTGTTAACCGGAACGAGATTGGATACCCAATCAGTTAAAGCCACAAGATAAATAAATCCAGCTTTAAGAAGTTTTTCGACTTCAAGCTTGATGGCAGCTGCTTTATGGGGGTGGATCAAATGAAGTCTCTGTCGAAAGGGTCTATCACCTGGGTACATATTAATTTTGTGTACAAAAATATCAGGGTCAATACCCGACATTTCTTCATAGCTCCAAGTGAATATGTCAAGAAACTCTTGGAAAAGTGATTTATATGCGACAACCTCATCAATGGAGCATGAAGTTCCAATGTGAACATTTTCAACAACTCCAGGATTAATGGATATGTCGAGGGGGATGGTTGGAGAAATATTACTTAAGTTCCCTTCATATAACACGTCGTGTGACAACTCGGGAACAGAGGAAATGACAATAACAGTCGACAAAGTCGAGATCCATTGGTAACTCTCAATGGTGTGTTGTTCAAGGAAGAGAATGGAACGATGATGTCCATCATCCCAAGGGGTGTATTCCATCGACATAACTGAAATAATCATCTCGTCTGTGGGAAAAATAACGTGGAATGGTTCAGGAGACGAATCACCGAGAGAGAGGGTAGAAGGGGTTGTCGATTGAATGGCTTGATAGGCAGATTCAACTAGACTTAAAGGCATTTTTTTTCTGTAGTGAGGATAATGACTAGGTTTAGGTATTACCCATGGGTTGGAATATGTGTGAGTGTTAATGAAGGTGGAAATCATATTGATTGAGGCAACCAAAGGAGGTGGAAAATCGGGAGGTGGGATCGGGAATGTACCCATCAGAGTCGAATCTTTAAGTAGGCCCACACCGACGTTCTCATACCTAGGCAGTGTCTTCAAGATAAAAGGTACGTTGCTAGTACGGGTGTCAGAGTTGAAAAAGGCTAGCTGGTCAACAGTAATGACATTTCCCTGATGTGGAAAATGTATAACAAGGAAAAGGGTAGACACAATGGCATGCATCGTATCAATCTAGATACGACCAAGTAAGAGGTTATAATCGAGAGGTGCATCAAAGACCTCAACTTCAACATTGATCGATTTTCCTTCCAACGTAATAAACAATGAAGGAAGTATATCATAGGGCTTAAATCTAGAGCCATTGAAGGCTTTAAGCATGTTATGTGATTCAGTAAGAGGAGGAGAGTTGATGGATTTCCAACAGGAAATAAACATTACACACATGGAGGCATCCTCATCAATAACTGTCCTACAGATGTTCTTTTCGGAGACAACAACTTGTATTTGGAAATTTTGTTGAGGGGGGAGTCTCAGAATGTGATCTTGGAGGTAAAAAATTATCAAATTTGTATCTGTAAGATCAATTCCACCGATAGCCTTTAGCAGTGCCTTCCATTGAGCAGGGAAACTTTTAAGGACTTCGAGATCTGACATCTCAGAAGGTGCTTGTGCTAGTTCTTCTACAATACTGTAGTTCTGAGCAGCACGTGCATGAGGGTTGAAGGCAGACTTTCGAACAACACCCTTTGGGGGAGGGCGAAGAACTGTATTGAGACTCGGTCATTCGAGATGAAGAGGACCATTGGGAGGTGAAGTTGAGGGAGGTTTTTGAACCAACGAAGGTGGTATATCATCAACCTTCTCCTTTAAGGAAGAGTAATCTTTGGCCTAAGTGGTAAGTGTAACTTCATTCTTTCTAGAATCACTAGTACACATGAGTACATAAGAAGTAGTGGAGGGAGAGGGTTGGTCATGGATGACCAATTGGGCATGTTGTTGAAAAGGGAAAGGTTGAGACAAAACGGCAGGTGTGGGAGGTTTCGCGGTCCCTTGGAGGAACTTAGTAACCTTGGCTTGTCTTGGACAATCTTTCGTATAGTTATCATCACCACAGATAAGGAAAGGGTATTGGGGTTTTCACTTATCCTTATCATCAGCAGGTTTAGTTTTGGCTTTCTCAGACCGTGGGTTATTTTTATCCTCCTTATTCTTACCCTTCCCTTTTTTAGATTTATTCTTTCCAGAAGGGGTAGATTGAACAGAGTTAACCTCAGAGGTTTTTTCGGTGGGAAGAGTAGGAGAAGGAGCATTTTGAACATTAGAAACATTAGACTTGGGATTGGGAGGAGAGGCTTTCGTAGTTTGAGGTTGAGCATGGAAAGTGCCAATCACACCATCATCCGCATGAGAAGCAGCAGGGGTAGTCGAGGTAGCGGTAGTAGAAGGGCGAGGTGCATCATGGAGTAATTCGTAAAGAGTACCCATTTGTGAATAAACAAGGTCAAGAAACTGAGCGCGACTGATAGCCTGTTCTTTGGTGACAACTCCACCCATGGCAATATCACAAGAGATCTCATTCAAAAATGATTTCATGAACCACTCTGCCAATAACTGATTGGGAAGATCGAGTTTGATCAAACGTCGTCTTCGTCTCCAATCATGAATGTGATCAGAGATGTGAGTGGCCTTAGTTTTCTTGAAGGAACTCAAGATCTTGGTTTTTGTTTCATAACGGTTCGGTAATTGGTAGTGTGTAAGGAAATCCATGTCTAGGGTATTAAAGTCAGTGAAGAAACCTCGTGGTAGTTCTATATACCACTTTGCAGCCGAACCCGTGAGAGTTCGTTGGAAGAGTAGTAACTGAATGGAATCATCCATAAAAGAGTTGGATGAACACCAAAGGTGGAATGTCATGACATGGTTGTTTGGATCCTCTCCCGGTTTACCATCAAATTTTGGAATGTCGGACGGTAATTTGGCCAGTATAACGGGCCAGTGGGGAGAATGTAGGATAGGATCATTCAAGATTCTAGACAAATTAGGTAGATCCAAAGTGACTAAAAAGGGTAATTGTCTATTCACAAGAGGATACTGGTGACTTTGGGGAGGGAGTCTCGTCGGTATACCAGTAGGACCATAAGCTCTTTGCATGTGAGATGAAGGTCCTAACAGATTTGGACGTGTGTGCGGAGGTGTGTATCCCATAGGGTTGTACTAATTTGGGATGTTCCCTTGGGGAGGGGCACTAGGTTGAACGTTCAAACCCCAGATGGGATTGGAAGAACCGAGGTATGACTCGCCCGAACTAGGGGGTATAAAAGAGCTAACTGGAGGTTGTTTCCCCCCATATGATTGTGGATTTCCTTGAATAAGAAGATTCCAATACTGGGCTAGTGATCCGTGGATGTTCTATTCATATTGTGGATTATATCCTCTGAGCAAAGGTTGTCCTCCAGGTGGGGATGATGCCCCAATTTGGGTTTGACCTCCAAATTGAGTTTCCCCCCCTGCGTTATATTTCCCCCCAATAGGAATCTGGTAACCAAAATTGAATAATGGAGTAGAACTTCCAAAGGCAGTAGAGCCACTGGGTTTGAATCCTCCTATAAAAGGTGGATAAGACCCTCCAGAGAGGAACTGGGATGGTGTCGGAATGGAACCGGAAGCAGCATTATACCCAGGAGGAGTAAAGACTCCAGAAGCTCTGGATGGAACTTGGGTAGGAATGGGGATAGAAGCATTCAAAGCATTATACCCAAGAGGGAGTGACAGGATTTGTCTAGACGAAAGCGGTGTGCCAATAGGAGGTTGGCTAGACACTGTATTCCTGGTGGGAATAATTATAGTGATTGGGACCAGTGTGGAATGGGCCTGCTAAAGAGGGATAATTGAGCTAGGACCAGCCGACAGTGTCTTTGAACCAGCGAAGAAATAAAAAGTTGTACTGTTAAAGTGATCTAAAGGTATTGTAAATGTAATAGATATCTCGTGTGTTTCAGAAACGATAGGTATATCAGCTTCTACCTCTGAGTCAAGACGGTTCCACCTAGAAGTCGGAGTTCGAGATATGTCAATGGTCCAAAAAGGATCCTCGTTTTCAAGGCTAGCAAGGATTCTGGTTGGTATTCCATAAGTGTCAACAACAAGTTCTCCGAACGATTTTAGTCAGAGAATATGTTTCTCCTATCCAAGAGGTAAGCAGAAAGCGTCCAAAGAATTGGAAACGATTCAAAATATTTCTAAAGAGTTAGTTCTTTCCCTTGTGAAGGTATGTGGTCCTGGATCTCACTCTGTTGAGGAGATTCCTCTGGTGGATTAGAAAGCAAGGGTTGAGAAACTTCTGGATCTTCCGAAGGTAGTCCTTGCATCCTACATGAACGACGTGGAGGGTCAATGTTGGTCGAACCGAAAATTTTACGGAAAAAATCTATGGCCAGCTATGTAAACAAACAACACTCGCTAGTAGAATCTAGGAATCAAAACCAAGCAAACAAAACCTTCTTATTCTGAAGTCACTAGTTGGTGATGAAATCCAACGTTGTGAATTCAAGACAAGAAGGGGCTAGGCTAGGGTGGAAAAGTTATGTTGACGACCTGCTTAATGGACTTACACCCTGGTGCAAGCTCCCACACATAATCATGGGTATACCCTTCAAGGCGCTCGAGTGAGTCTGACCAATGTCGATTACAGGTACCGTGAATAATTTCCCCTCCACAGTCACCTTGTGTAAGACCCTAAGAAGATAGGAAACTAAGGTTACCAAAAACAACAATGATGCATGGGGAGACAGTCGATAGTCTGATACATGTGAAAGGGCAGGGTATCTAGCTCAAAATCAACTTGAGAGGATTCCACCCATCATTATGGGTATACCTTCAAGCAACCCCCATAATACGCACAATATATACACCAAGATCAACAAAGAAGGGTGAGTAACTATGCCAATCTCAATGCGACCTGAGGTTTGACCCTTGTGTGAGAAAGGCTTCCCAAGAAAAAATGTTGCAAATGGAATTTAACACTCCCTATCTCAAGATGATATTGTGTGTTTTTCACTTTGGAGAGTGTGTCTCACCGCCTATCCCAAATCTCTATCCTAGCTAATGTTGGTGTAAAAGAGCCCTAGAAAAAATTACTGATTAGGTTTTAGATTTTTGCAATATTTTTAAAGGTTGTTGTAACTCAAGAGGGAGATGGGAATGAAACCGATGTTGTGTAAGACCTTGACCCAACAATATGCAAATAGAAATGAATGATGCAAATTTTCATTCAATGAATTCTATCTATAGCAAGGAGAAGGTGTTTATGGAATGATGTAAGCTACGAAATATACTTTCTTTTTCTTTAAATGAACACAATTTCAAACAACCAATAAACAATGAAGTTATTCAATGTTCTCTTCTCTTAAATGCAATAAATTTTCTTATGTATGATTATTCAAAAGAATGGATAACTTCGAATTATTCCTTTCTAAGACCAGACCAAGGGCATGACAGAGAAAGGACAAGTAATCCAAGAAAATTTATACCTTCAACAAGCACCCAAATCAAACTTTCAATGAAGATAAAAGTAAAAAATGACGATAAAGTATTTCCACAAATGCAAATGAAGAAATAACCTCTCAATCATCAAGAAATCAAGAATACGTAATCAATCCAAAAATTCAAATCCAATCCAAGACTCTTAATCGAACAAGCACTCAGATACAAGCTCAGATATTATACCCTTGTTGTTAAAAATAAAAAATGAAAACTAGAAAATGACTAAGAGAGGTGTTTGATCTCCGAAAACCAATCATCAGCGTGTTAAGCATGAGAAAACAGTCAAATACTGGCTAAAAAAGTCCCCCCCCCCGGTTGACTAAAGAAAAAACTGGGCATCAACACAGGCCAAAACCCCACTCAAAAATTTCACAGACGTCGTCGCATGCTAATAGCACATTATAGTGTGGAAATCTAGAATTTCCGCAGGCCAGAAACAGACAGGGTGTGGAAATTACCCACTGAAGAAAATAGCTAGGGTTTGGAAATCAAAGGTTTCCACAGGCTAGGTATAGAGTGCAGTGCGGACACGTCTTAAAATCAATAAATTCTGAGAAAAAGGTAAAAAATCTCAGTGAACTTTCAAACTCAGAGAGTCTGAATGGATCTCCCACAGACTCAGAGATTGAATTCAGATAAAAAATAGTAGGCAAAAAAAATGGCCAACAACAAACCACAATCAAGTCTCATCCCCAGCGGAGTCGCCAATTTTTTTATAGGATAAATCGGTAAATGTGGACATAAACTAATCTCTCTAGATCCACCTGGATCTAGAACAAAACATGACAGGACATGACGCTTTCCCTAAGTTACAATCATTGATATAAGTGTCAAATAAGGAATTGATGACTTATCTTTGAGATCACTTCCTTATATCTTTGTTGTTCCCGCTTCACTCTGGTTCTCTTGTGAAACTAGATCTGCAATGACACAAACCAACCAAAGTGAAAGCAACTATAATAGATTCAATGAAAAACTTAAACATGTGATCAAGGAGTCATGTAATAAAATGAGAATGGTTTTTCGGGAAATAAACATGCCACCGTATTATATTGAATAAAAGTGGAAGATACAACCAAAATTCCTTGATGTCGCAAGTTCCCTTGTAGTGGTCCTTCATTCCAGCACACACATATACTTGTTCCAAGATTTGCATGAAGATGATCTTCAAAATATTGATGATTGAATGCAGACGTCAAGCATCAACTAAAATAATATTCTTCACACAATCTCCAGCCTATTCTTCTGGCAATCCTTTACTCAACTTTTCTTAACTGTGCTTAACCTTTTCCATGAGAAGCCCATTATTATATAGGAGAAGCTGAAGTGGTTAAAGGGATGAGGATGATCCCACCAGATCAGAGAAGTCANNNNGCTGAAGTGGTTAAAGGGATGAGGATGATCCCACCAGATCAGAGAAGTCAATAGGATCGTAACCATATGGACGCCACCTCACATTCTAGAAGATTCCCCTTCTAAAAACTTCTTGAACCTCTTTCCTCTTTTGGCTTTCAAACGGTGAGATCGGAAGAGACATGTGATCAAGGAGTCATGTAATAAAATGAGAATAATTTCATGGGAAAGAAACATGCCACTGTATTATATTGAATAAAAGTGGAAGATACAACTGAAATTCCTTAATGTCGCAAGTTCCCTTTTAGTGGTCTGTCCTTCCAACACACACATATACTTGTTCCGAGATTTGCATGAAGATGATCTTCAAAATATTGATGGGATAATGTAGACCTCAAGTATCATCTGAAATAATATTCTTCTCACAATCTCCAGCCTATTCTTCCAACAATCCTTTGCTCAACTTTGCTTAACCGTGCTTAACCTTTTCCATGAGAAGCCAATCATTATATAGGAGAATCTGAAATGGTTAAAGGGATGAGGATGATCCCACCAGATTAAAGAAGTCAATAGGAACGTAACCATACGGATGCCACCTCACATTCCAAAAGATTCCCCTTCTAGAAACTTCTTGAACCTCTTTCCTCTTTTGGCTTTCAAACACTGCCGCACCTTGCCTATATAGCAGCTTGCAGAAATCCCGCAGGCCAGCTATAGAGCAGCCTGTGGAAATCATGGATTTATGCACTGTACACTATGAGTAGCATGTGACATCCTTCTAAAAAGTAGTCTTGCAGGGGAGGAAATAAGTCACTTTTCTCAGGCAAAAGATGATTTTGAGGGCCTGATTACATGCTTGTAAAGTCATCATCAGAGTGACGACCTGATTACATGCTTGTAAATTCATCATCAGAGTGACCAAAATAATGTGTAACATAGGCTTTATCAATACTTTGCGGGAAAAAACCTCGTTGCGATTTAAACGTCAACAACATGCAGTGGGAGTTTTGAGAAGTTGTATATCAAAGCAAGGGAAGGAACATTGGACAACAATAAAGAGGATTTTTCAGGTATTTGCGTGGCACTGCTAGTTATGAATTGTGCTACCAAGGAAGACTAGAATTGGACAAAGTGTTGGACATATATGGCTTTGTTGATGTAGACTGGGTTGGATATATGGATCACATAAGATATACAATTGGGTATGTGTTTAACCTGTTTGGAGGAACAATTAGTTGGATGAGCAAAAGGCAATCTGTAGTGGCACTCTCAACTACAAAAGTTGAATACATGGCAACCACTCATGCAAGAAAGGAAGCAGTATGGTTACTGAGATTGTGTTCAGGTATGGGGTTGGTACAACAAGTTGTAAGGATGGATTGTGACAGTCAGAGTGCAATCTTCCTGTCGAAGAACTTTTCTTATCATTCAAAGACAAAGCATATTGATGTTCAATATCACTTTGTAAGAGACATGGTTGAAGACAGGAAGGTGTTTTTGATGAAGGTGGACACTTTGGATATTGTTGTAGATTTATTAACAAAATTTGTGAGAACTGAGAAGTTCTCTTGGTTTAGAGGATCTATGGGCATTGTTTCCCTAGATTTTTGACTATGTAATCGTGTAACCCCCTTTATGCAAAGAAAACAAGAAGTGGGAGAATGTTGGGTATGTGTTATATTGTTTGAAAAATTGATCCCATGTATTGTACACTAATATGGGAGAAAAGGGGGTTTGGGAGGTGATTAACACTCCCTATCCAGGAGGGTTGTGAGGGCAAGAGCCCTTGAGAATTTTGTTTGGTAGTTTTTTGCATCTTTTTTTTGGTGATTTTTCGGCACATGGTTTTTTTCGATGGATTTCTAATTTTGGTTAAGGAATTAGGGTTGTTGTCTAATCTAGATCAATGGATTAGGGGTTTGCGTGCCACAAGATCATATATGTATATTGTATTGTAAACAATGAAGAAAATAATGAAAAGAAGATTAAGAGTTGCGACTCTAAACAGGTTGTTAGTTTTCCCGGTTAAAAAAACTCTTTGTAATGTGTGTGTGTGTGTGTGTGCCATTGTATCTTTTTCGTTTGATTAAGAATCTATTTGAAGTAATTAATTATACAAATTTAAAATATAGAATTTTCACCTAAATAATCCTTCAACATCTCCTCTCCATTTTTAGAGACCTCATGGTTATATGCCACAGTGAATCCATGGTAGAGGTGGCAACAAAGGGGTTTTCTGAGCGTTCAAAAACAAAAAAGAACAATGGACATCACATGCCCAAATGGCGGGTAATATCGCCTAGTCGTGGTTACACCAGAGGATATCATTGGGGTCGAAGAAACAACCCATACCCCTCCACTTCAAGCAATCTTAGTCTAGAACCCTCCAACCCACAAGTGCAACAAGAGGCTCAGAATGTTGCTAATTAATATTGGGAGCAAATCCCCCCTCGAATCTGAGAGGAGATAGCTAGTGCAGAGGAAGTTTTTCACCAGGAGTGAGCTACCATCTATGAATGGGATATCAACATTCAAATTGGCAATTGGGTACCATATCCGGGTAACACTAGAGTAAGGGATACTAAGTAGTGGATAATTGTGTACCTCTACTAGTACATAAAAATGTTCGTGGGTAAGATTTTGCTGGACAGTGAGGATGAGCATGAGGAAATATTAACGCAATTGGCCGAGGTGCTCCAAAAACTCTAGGGCATCAGAGATAGACTTGATGCTCAAGACCAACATGATGAATCCCATATTGATGGTGACCCTAGGCCCCAACATCAAGAACACCCGACGAGGGCATGTTGTTCCTCCCTAGAGTAATTTTTAGTATTTCTAGAATTTTGAATACCTTTACTAGTTTTAATAATGGCCTATTGAATGACCGTATAGCAATTATTAGATCTCCAGACTCGTTTATAGCTCTATAAGTTTATCTTTAATCCAAAATTTATCTCAAACTATATGGAAAAAATCCTTCTTCTCTGCTATTGGTTTGGTTTCCCTAATGGTAGGACAACAAATCAATGTTTTTTGTATAATTTTTCCATACTATGATAAATAGAAATATAATTGTTTATTGACAAGAAAATAATGATCCATGCAAATCAATTTTTAACATAGTTCTTCTTAGTTGTTTTCCTTATGCCTAGAGTTCTTTTATAGTTACGTCCATGGATCCCAAGATAAATACTTTGTATAAATGTAGTGATAATTCGATGCTTGAATGACAAAGGTCCATCTACATGGGCAATGAGCCATATGATTCCATGCCAAAGGAAATGATCAAAGTTGACACAACTAGAACTACAAAGTGTTGACCCAAATTGAAGAAATAATGCAATGATCACCCTAGAGCATAGTGTTTAAGGTTCATTGATAAGATTTTCCTTGGATATCACATTCATAACACTAATCATTGCATCATAAACTTGCATAAATATGAAATCATATAACATTGCTAATATACTAGCTTAACTTACTCACACAACATGCCTTACATGTTTCCACAAGGAACCATGGCACAAAATATATAACCACATTTTGGTCACTCAATTTTGTAATTTTTGATACCAGCAATAGATTATACATTATGTGCACATTCTTATTATCTTGTTTTTGCATTAAATGCTTTACTCGATGTGTTTACACTTGATCTATTTAATTTCAATTACGCTCTAATATTTGTTTTATCACTTAAAATTATTTTTTAACAAACTCTTAATATTTTATTTTGTCTACATTATTTTGCTAACACTAAATATCTTGTATTTATGCACTAATTCTCCTCATATGCATATCAATATTTTTCCACAATTAATGTTGATATCCATAATTCCTTGATTGTCCCTCAAATGCCTAATCCTACTTGATCATCGATATCACATGTTAAGTGATTGTTCATCTAACAATTGTGATAAGACTTGAATTCACATCGACAAATCTTTAGAAACAATTTAGTGGTATTGGTCATGTTGGAGATTCACTTGGACAAGGTATATAAAGCACAAATTTGAACCCACTCCTTTGTATCACATTGTTTGCTTCAAGATCTCAAATGACATGTAACACCAACACCTCCACTAGCATTGAATATATTGACTAAGACAAATGCATTGTCAACAATACCTTGTTGAAGAAACAAGAGTGTACATATGCTACTTTGCTCAAATCCTCAAAATATTTAATGTCCTAGATAATACTCGCTAAATTTACACCTATTAGATCCTATTTATTTCACGGTTGAAGTCATTTTAGAGTACAAGTGAACACCAACATCCTATAATTTGAAGGCAACATCAACATGAAGCACAATAAGAATGACTACAAAAGGTAGAAGCCTATTTTCATTACAACAAAATGCCATATTTTGGACGCCATTTTTGTAAGGAATTCATAGATTCTTGATTAAATACAAAATTTTAACTTTTTATTATATTATTCAAAATTTATTTTGTAGTATTTTTCATATTTTTTTATTTGAAGTATAAGACAAACTTTTTTAATGAAATGATTATAAACTTAGATGTAAATACGATAAAAAGTAGTAATAATCACGTATGAATATTAATATGACAATTATAAATGAAGATTCTAGCGAATTTGGTCTTCCCGAAGTTCTAGTTTTGATGGATAGTGGAATAGAATCTCAATAGTTCATTCAGATTTGGTTTTGAAGTCTCACAACAAAGCTTATGGGATAAACCCCTTCTACATCAAATTTGATCATATTGGTCCTCTAGATAGAGCAGTCTCAATATTTCACTTGCTAGCCCTTGGCACGGTTTGTGGAGTATCTAGAGTGGAGGCATGGAAAATTGGAAGTAGATAGACTCACAGTTACAAGGAATGGCTACTTCGCAGATCTTAGCTATAATTATTTTTTCTCAAGAGCACTGGTAATAAGTGCATCCTATTTTTTATTTAGGGTTTTAATAAACAATAGCAACTAAGATCAAATCTACTTTTCAATGTCGTTTCTAGCTCCTAGTATAGCTCCATTATTCCCTTTCTCCTATCATGTTGCTTATCAATGCATTTCTCTGCTCATTCTAACACCACACAATGATGCCCTAGTTCTACACTAACGATTGCATGGTTTTATTTCTCTTTTTCTCTCATCATGGCATTTTGGATAGTGCTTGTGCACACAACCCTCATTCATAAAATGAATAGAGTTATGATCCGAAAATTTTGGATATGAGACACAACTCACTTTTAGCCTTTAGATGAGTCCCACACATTATTTTTAAGAGCATCATGTAACTGCCTTTCTCGAATCTTAATATTTTTTCATGTTCCGCAAGATCTAGGTTTGATCTATGGTGCAACATAATCTGAATACTTAATGCAAATTTGGTTTTGATGTCTCACAACAAAGCTTATGGAACAAGCTCCTTGTACGTCAACTCTAATGATATTGGTCCTCTAGACAACCACAATATCAATATTTTGATGGCTAACTCTTGGCATAGTTTGTAAAGTATCTAGGGTGGAGGTACGGTGAATCCGATACTAATGATGTCAAGAAAGGGTGACATGGATTGTAGAATCGGTTCCAAGGAGGAAGACGTGGACTATTTTGACGATTTGTTAGAAGGACAACCAATCTAGTCCAACCATGAGATTGGTTGATCAAATGATACATGAGATTTAAACCTGTTATATCAATTAGGGTCCAGGATGTTGGAGGTCACTGTGGCTATCTTGGGTGAGTTGGTGTAGGAGTTGATGGATCGAGGTGCTAGGACATCGGGCTAGACAAAGGAGTGGGTGATGGGTCTCTTTAGTGATTATTCAAAGGCTCATTATTACATGAGTGACATGTGTCACACAAGGTATTATGAATACGATATTGTAGATCCACCAACTTTGAATTCCTGGTTAGAGAAGAGGTTAATTTCACACAAGGTATGATATTGTAAACCCATTGAATGATGTATGTATTGAGTTTGATTTTCTATGAAACTATGTAGTCAAAAGGTACGATAGGTTTTCTAGTTCTGGGTTTTTGGGAAAAATGTTGGAGTAGAAGCTCTTGAGTGGAGCCTTGTTGATCCGTTTTCATGTCTCAACCTTGTATTTCATTTTTAAATTATATTATGCAGAAGATCATGCCTTTCATCCCAATCCATAATCCATTGCATCACGCACAAGTTTTATATCTCCACATTACTTCATGGAAAATTCATATACTTCCAACACTTAGTCGTTTTTTTGACTTACGCTATGCGAAGAAGACTTGCATTAAGTTCATTCTTTGTGCTTTGCATCAAGCTTATTTCTCCTCATTCCACATATATGTTCAATTTACTTTTCCTACATGAGCTAACACTTAGTTTATTTTTGAATTCTGTTTCATGTGGAGAACTCAATACATTATCATTCCTCTATAATGCTTTGTTTATATTTGAATTATGTTTCATGTGGAGAACTCAATACATTATCATTCCTCTATAATGCTTTGTTTAT